>JASJFT010000053.1:0-236757 GCA_030770425.1 Darksidea phi
ATTATAAAGCTTAAATTTCTATCTATCTTCTATATAGTCTATAATAAGACTATTATAAAGAAGAATATCTATATAAGCTTTTAAGGTACTAGTCTAATTTTATATAATTTAGAGGTAGTAATCTTAAAGCTTAATATTAAGCTAAGGATACTATTACTAGTAGCTCTACTAAAGACTATATAGAAGATTAGAATACTAAGTAATATATATAAAATAGAGGCTTAATTAATATTAATTTATAAATATATACGTAGGTATAAGAGCTTATTACCTACTTCTATTATTTTAGTTATTAATTAGCTAAGTAAAGGTATTAAGATATTAGCTTATAAAGCTATATTTATATATAAATAAATTATAAGCCTAGAGAAGGTAATTAAGACTACTATAACGTATAGAAAGTATAAAAAGAAGAGAATCTAAAAGTAGAATATTCTAACTAAGGTAGAGGGGGAGGCTATTATTATTTAAAAGGCTACTAAGTAGTAGTAAGAGAATAAAAGATATTAAGTTACTATATAATTAGATATAAGCTAATAGACTTTAGCGTACTATACGTATTATAGAGAACCTAGATATAACTTATAAATATATAAAAAGGCTACTATAGATACTACTTAATTTAGAATAGCTATTATATTAATAGATTTCTAATATATTATTAAACTATATAGCTTTTTATACGTAAAAAGTTAATAAGAATAATAACTTACTTAGAGTAGTAGCTTACTATATAAATATATTATTATTATAGATAATTTTTATATTATAAGTAATATTATTAATATATAATACTAACTTCTTATTATTACTATTAGTCTTTTAATACTTTATAGTTTAATATTATATATTATTTCTTATTTAATATTCTAATATTTAAAATATTATCTTATTAATATTATTATATATAGCTTTATTATTATATATAAGATATAGATATAATATCTTTATTATATATAAACTTTTATTATATTTTATATAAATCTTTTAAAAAGACTTTTACTATATAACTAATTCTAAATATATATAATCTACTTTTTCTTAAAATTATATTTATATTATTATCTTTACGTCTAATTTATATAACGCTTTATATTATAATAAAATATACTTTTCTACTTATAATATTAATATTATATTATAACTCTATATAAACTATAGAATATAGAATATTTTAAAAAGATTAGAAGCTAAGATAAGAACTTAATTAGTAATCTAATATTATATAATAATAATCTAGTTAATCTATATCTTAGTAAATAGAGTAAATAAAGTATAATTAATAATAATCTAGTTAATCTATATCTTAGCGAATAGAGTAAGTAGAGTAAGATAAAGAGAGATAGATATAAGAAAGTAGAGAATCTTCTAGATTTTCTATCTTAATTCTTTATAGTTAATCTTTAGTTCTTATCTAATACTTACGAATAAGATTAGATCTTTTTCTAAGTAGTTATTCTAGTAATAGAATTCGTTAACTTAATCTTAATCTATTAGAATCTAATAGTATAATAAATATTCTATTAGTCCTAATCTAAATTCTATATAAAGGTACGTATAACGTATAATACTTAGCTTATTAAAGAGAAATATAATATAATAGAAAGGATATAAGCTAGAATAGAGTATAATAGACCTAGAAGTCGAAGTCTATACTTTAATATATAGATTTAACCAAGTATTACTAGTAAAACGCCGTCGTTATAAGTATATATAAAGATAGAAAGCCTTATATATTTTAGTAATATAGCCGTAATATAATTAAATAACTAGCGGCTTCTTATATAGGTACTATAATCTTTAAGGCGATAAAGATATACTTTAGTTTAATAGGGTCGTAAGAAGTTTTAGATTATTTATAGTACTAACGGAGCTATAATAGTAGCTATACTTGGTAAGATTCTATACTATCTAGAGCTATATATAGTAATCTTCTCTTTAGCTATATCTATAAACCATCGCCTCCTATTACAAATATCTCTTCGTCAGAATGACTTTGCACCCCTTTCTCTTAGCATTTTCACCACCGCCTCTCTGCCCATCCATGAAGCCGCGTGGAGTGCGTTGTCGAAGCATCCACCCTGCGCGTTGACGTCGGCGCCCTTCTCGACTGGTGAAACACGTTAGATTGTGACTGGCTGACTACAGCATCGCTTAGTTAGGCGACGTGGTATGCTTTGATTGGCGGTGCAGGCTTCAAAGTTTAGCGCAGTGACGTTTCTGGTCAAGCCACGACTTACCCCGCCCTGATAAGAGACAGGTGTCGACTGCCTTTTGCACTCTTTAATATCAAGTCTAACTACCTTAAACATTCATTGCAATACAATACTTCGTTTAAGATATCCTTATTAGTATACTTCGAGTCCAAAACCGCTTTGAAGATACCCTACTATTCAACTCAGCGATGTCAGCCCCCCCGACTACAGGAAACCCCAAGCATGAAATCTTGTGCGAAGACCTCTCGAAAAGCTTGCAAAACTTGAAGCTTGACGGACGAATTGAAAATGCGAAAGAGACTTCTGGCTTCTGGAGTCAAATCCCGGTTGAAGCCGAATATCCATACGCACTCCTGGATTCATGCATGAAGGGAGAATACCACCATGTAAAAAAATACCTCCAAGAAACAAAAAATCCAGAACTCCTCCTTAATTGGGTTGACAAGAACGGGAACACGGCCCTTATCTGTGCTGCATCAAGAGGAATACCCAAAATGGTTGAATTGCTTCTAGAATTTGGCGCAGACATCGACGCCCAAAACCACCATGGAAGAACGGCTCTTATGGAGGCTGTTTTGTGGGGTCAATTGGCAAGCGTCAACTATATCCTAGACAAAGGCGCTGCCTGGCTAGAGGACAATGATGGAAACAGTGCTGTTGACTTATCCAAAATAAATGAACGGAACGAACGAGAAAGATGGGAGCGCCTTCAAAATGAGGACATCCAACGACCATATGTATCCAAGAACTGTCGACAGCAAATAGCCGATTTGTTGGAGCCTGGGGAGTCGGAGCCACTCAAAGACTTTTCTACACAAATCGAAGTTGCAAAAATCTGCGCCAATGCATTAGTATTCAACAAAGCTCAGGCCTGGTCGATATCTACGCAACCCGGAATTGAATGCAATCATCTAGCCGACATGGTCTTCGAGGTTCCTACAAGGGGATGGGATAACGTGATGAGCCATATGATTTGGAAAGATATTACCCTACCAGCTCATATTAGAACATTGAAAAGTTTACTGGACCCAACCCTTTCAGGAGCATCATGTCATCACTTCGATAATGCAATATTGTCGATCTGCCCGGTAGATAGGAACATCCTAAGACTTACTGCACATGTCAAGGAATTCCTACTACCAAAATCGACGAAAGCTATGGCTTGCATCAAGCTTGATGGGCACCCGACTCAGTACACTATGAGCGGAACTTCACACTCGACTTTGGGGGCCGGAGTTATAACTAATAAAAATTGGACTATAGAAGTTATGCGTATCGCGAGTCACATAGGACACGATTTTGGATCTAATCCCCGAGGTTGGGCGTGTCACGCGGAACTACAGGCCATAGCGGGGTATATCCATTGGTATCTGCCTCAGCTTGGAATTCCATGGGACAGAATAACAGAGCATTATTTTTTTCCCTACCCGTATCAAACCAGCCCCCGCATGGTGTTGATCCTCGTTAGCCAGGAGATGTGTAGCGTGTGTCAGCCTTTCGTAAAGGCTATCAACGATATCACCTCGCAAAGATTTGGATTTGCTTTTGATGTTAGAGACGGGTCTCCCAATGGACGATATAGCAGAATTATAAGAAACCACGCGCTATCTAATATTATAGGGACGTCTTCTCATTTTGTCTGACGGCGGAAGTATGCAGGATTTATAGATAGCTAATAAATTTCCGCAAATTCAAATCAACTTTAATTAATCAATGAGCGTAAACAGGATGCTGTTTTAGTTTTTAGGGCAACTAACGTCCATCTAACCGTAACGGAACAACCACCGTAACGGGGAAAAAAAAAGAGTACTTTGGCCTGAATCCCGAATAGCGTCAGCATACCTCCTATAGTTTGTATATTCACTATAGTATTGCAAAATTTGGGTATTTCTTTATCCTCAGCTGCATTTCTATCTGAAAATTACACTGCTACTGATGCCTTCCCGCTAAAGTTACGATTGTGCGTCTTCAAAGCCTAAATGAGTGCTACTCTCCACAGAGCCACCACCACGCATATACTGATAACAAAAGTCAACAAGCGCTTGCGCATGCGCCTTTGACCCAAATGATATCGCAAAAGAGTAATTTTTAGCGGCAAGGCTGCGGGTGGTGATCATTTTGTAGGGGTCCTAATCCCTGTCGGTACTTTCACTGAAAGTCGTCCAATCAGAACGATCTGTTTCTTTGCCTCGATAGCCGTGCGCAATGGTTTGATACACGGTACTTTTGATGAGGTAATAGTTGGTTGTGTAAGGCAACTTGAGGCCGCTTTTCCATGACTCATTTTGTCCAATTCAGCAATCAGGTACGAGTCATATCTCGGAGAAACGTATTTGCAAACCAAAACGTCATGAAAGTGCAAAAGATGATCGGTACAGACACAGACTGCACAATGACGGCAGGCACAATCAACATGTTTACGCATAAGTTAACAAGAGCATGCATATCAATAGCGAGCACAAGATCGTAGCGGATAAACAACAACAGTCGTGAGCCAAGCAGGGCTCGTCACAAATAAGAGCATGACGATGGCAGGGAGAATAGAAATGACTTTTATATGACATAGCCCGACGCACCTGGTTTGATAGGTTGGAATTTTCTATCGCTAGATACAAGCCCAAAACATTTAACTGTCAGAAATACAGTGTCGAAGCCATGAATCAATCGGTCACACCTCCAACTACCACATGCGCGCCACGGGTGCTCTATAAGGTTGTGGTGCGCTCTCCTCCGCAACATTCATCTCGTCTATGTACATTATTGCAGCCTCTTCTGCTTCGCCCATGACGGTAGCGCTTCTCTGCCTCTTACGTCGTCCCTTGTACGCACTGCCTTCCGCCTCTTGCGCACCGCTTTTCGGCTGACTACGTTTTCTCTTTCCTTTAGCCTTCTTGTCAGCCTCTTGTTCAGCACGCTTCGCTCGCGCCGCTTCTATATCCTCATAGCTCATCACCCTTGCTTTTCCAAGAATCTCCGACTTTGTCTTTCGGCGAGTTTTGGCTTCGTCATTTATCTTTGACAGGAACTGATAATGGTCCTGATCAAGAGCCTGTTGCGTAAAGGATATTTGAGCAGCATTGGCGAGCTTCTGCACGAGCTTCCGATGGCGCCTTGCACTCTCCTCATCATGAGGGTCGTGCTTGATCAATGTAAGTAGCGATGCGAGAGCTTCTGAAGAGACTGGAGTAACTGGTGTCTGGACGACTTCGCATTGTGGATTTAGTCCGCTACCTTCACAGGCTGTGCGTATAGGTAGCGCTGTGTTGGGGAGCTCGGCGTCAGGTACCACAATATCTCGCAACACCCTCTCTGGATTGAAGGGGAACAAGCCAGTTTTAGCCCATCCTGCCAGTATATTCTTCTTAGTCATCGCTTGTTTTCTTGCAGGGCTGTATAGCGTGGTGAAGTGTTCCTTGTTAATTATGGTGACGCCCGCTCGGTACAGGCGCTCTACCTGGGCGCGATAAGCGGTCTTCAGAGGGCCAAAGACTGCAACATCGCAGGGCTGGAGCTTATGAGAGGTGTGAGAAGGGAGCCGATATAAGATAATATTGTTTCCGAAGTAGAATTCTAAGATTTCGAGGGTTTAATACGTTCCAAAGCCATCGTATATCAGCACGTGTGGTTTCTAATTCGCTCGTGCCTTAGTTTGGGGATCAAATACTCGCTTTATCTACTCTAGGCTGAGGTAGGAAGCGTTATAGCCTAACTTGGAGTATATATAGACCTATTCAGGAGTCGGGTACGTTGTCCAATTACTCTGATGGGTAGAGGCTGGCCAGATAATTATAGGGTTTAGATACTCACCGCTCGCCGACACGTATTTAATAGCTGTCACTATGGTTCGCTTAACGCCAGCGCCTCTATAATCTCGTAGGTCATCCTTACCTACGATGACTTTAACTGAGCCTAGCATGGATAGCATGATTCCTGTTTCGTCCATGTTGTAGACGTTCTCCGGCAGAATTTCTGGCCTATCAAGTTCCGGTCCGACCATCTCAAACCAGGATGTGGCTTTATTATATATGTTCTTGTCATGACGATTCCAATCCATAGCCCTATTCTTCCGCCGGGTGAGTTCTGGATGGCGATTCGCGAAGGCCTGAGGCCAGTTCTTGTTCGGCGGCTTGATCGCTTTCGCTGGGGATCGTCGGCGGGCGATGCTAAAGGCTAGGGAAGGAATATCCTTGATCCGCCAGGGGAGTCCGAAGTTAGCCGCTCTGATCAAGTGTTGGGCGAGGCCTTTTTCTTCGGAAGGGGTGAGGTACTGCTGGCCTTCGGCCTTTGTCCGTCTCGACGGTCGTCCCTTTGCGCGATACCACAGAGTGGTGCGAGACACATGGACGTCACTATGTGCTGCTAGGGCAGCATACGTTCTACGCACATTTGGAGGGAGTGCTTGCGCCAGCGCCTGGCTGGCTGGATCCATGGCTACGCAGTGTGATGGTGCTAGGAACGGAGGCGCAAACGGGTGCTTAAATGAAAGTGGGCGAGGCACGCTAAAATTAGAATAGGACACTTGGCATTCACGGGAACCGAATCAAGCATAGTGGCGACATTGAGAACCGGAACCAGCAGATTCCTGGCTGAAGCAGCAGGAGAGGCGGTAACAGGCGGAATGATAGCGTAAGGTGGAAGGACCGGAGAAGACGTTTTCGAGACGCAGTGGATAGATTGACCCTGTGAGCTGGTGTTGCAGATCGGGCAGGTATAATTAGAAACAGACTGCTGCTGTCTAGGCTCATCACCTGTGTCGAGATACATCGGGACGGTGAAGCTGGTACGAGGAGCACACGGATGAGGAGTACTAAAAGTATTCTTGAGATAGTTAAACAACATCTGCCAATAGAATAGCAATAACTGTGCCGCATTGAAGCATGCCAAGTCCGAAGAGCTCTATCAACATCAGTGGATGCTAAGGGATTGAATGAATAACTCTAGAGCGCCAGCGAGGCCGATTGGTTCTCCACCACCGGACAAAGAGCCTCAGTACACTTGCTGTCATTTTCGCGCTAGCGGATTGCGGCACAGGTAGCCAGACTTATCATGTGGGGGCGACGTTCCCATTATAATGGTTAAAGATGCCGAGACTATTATTAGCGGCCGTGGGCGACATGCAAACCTCAACGACAAGCCCCCAAACTTCATGAACAGCTTCATCATGTTTGTGTGCGCGCCTAAACGGAACATATTTGCCAAATGGCAAGCCTTCAGTCCTGCAAGGCTGGCCTCGGCACGCTTTCATTAGCGCTCACATGCCAGCGATTGGCTCAGAGCGAATGGCGCCGCACACATATCACCGACAGCACGGGCAGTCTCGAAACCTGCGCTCAGATTCAGGTATTGGCTTGCAAGATGGGCAATGGATAAAATACGGTAATAGGCCGCTTTGTAGCTATGGTATCAGGTAACTGCCTGCACGTACAATATAATGAGCGATTACCTACATGCACAACAACTATATTAGTCGTTGTAGCGTTTCCCCATAATCTTTCGGCTTTTCTGCGCTGACATCGTGGGTCTACCATTCACCTGCGCAGGAGGGACCGTTGTTCGTTGCGCAGACTGTCGAAAATTTGACGCGGTAACTGGTCGCTGCTACCGAAGCGACGGGGTCGTGCGCGCTCAAGGGGCAAGACTTGGTAGCATCGCAAGATTAGGTAGCAGCATAAGACCAACTAGTAGTGCTCGAGGATGTGATCGCCTGAAGCTCAAAATTGCTTCCTCTTCTGTATAGGATTAGACCAGTAGAGCAGTGCTTCGCCGCTTGACATCGCCTCGTCTGAGCCATCTAAAGGCGGTTCTGAGGTAATGGCACATTATTCATTCTCCTTGTAACAGTTGCCGTAATTTCTGAACAAGCATTATTGCGATTAATTGATGACTTCTTTAGACTACGATGAGGGTTCCTTACCTGTAAAGAAGTCTCATTCGAAAGTAGGGTAGTAGCCAATAGCTTCTTGCGATCTTGTACCTTCAAGATGTGCTGCTTCGATACCGGGTTAGCTTGGGCGCATGCAAGGTAGGTCCTACCCATAAAACCATGGTCAGGGGTATACGGTGTCGTACCTCTTCGATTGAATTTTTCATGATGTATCGGAGCGTCGTTACGGGACGCGTTTGGCCCAGTCGGTGAGCTCGAGCTAGCGCCTGATCTTCCAAGGAGGGGTTCCACTGAGGCTCGAGTAAGTGCACCCGTGAAGCGGCTGTGAGGTCGAGCCTACGAGGCGTTAGTTCTCTGGAGGATCATAACACTATTGCCTAAATAACTCACCCGCAAGCACCACACGAAATGGTGATGAGGATGACTCGTGTGTCAGGGTCGTTATGGAATTGTTGCATGGCTTGCTCCCGCTTCTTGGTCGCTACTTTGCCGTCAATGCGCACGAACTTGATACCACCACGCTCGAGCGCTCGTTGCATCATATCTAGACTCGTAGTCCAAGTTGAGAATACAACACTATTGCGAGTCAGTTGAGGAGGCATTGGAGTGAAAGACTGGTAAAGAGATAATGCTTACTTCTTTTCCATCGGATACGTCGTGATCTGCAAAACGACTGCGCGGACTTTGCTGGATATGTGACCCCCGGCATCCATCTCCATATGAGATGGTGAGAAATCTTCTGTAGGCGCAACCCTGGTGGTCGACAAGTAAAGGAGAGGGCGAAGAGGACAAGAAGTAGGCTGATCTATACACGCACAAGGCTCGGGCGCCTGGTACCGTGAGAGTATTGAGCAACTGGCGCAGAACAAGCGATAACAAGTTGAATAATAGACGGAAGGTACTGAGTCTTCAAGACCAGATTCGGGCGGCGAAGAGACGACAGGTTGCAAGCATTGCCCACATGTCTCTCCTCCCATGGAGAGGCGAGCGGCTAGGACGGCTAGGGTAGGGTCGCTTCCTCTAAATTGGATCGGGCGGCGCTGAAGTGAAGGAACAAACGTTCCCAAGTTGCATACGGCACGAAGTTGGTTGATCTGTTGCATCGCATTCAGCCAAAGTGTGCCTGAGTTTATCTGCTCTCCCGATGCTTGATTCAGCATAGCGACAACTGGCCGCTCAATCTGACAGTAATGCTTTTCCTCTAGATGATCAAAAGACAGCTTGACGATTTTATCCTCTCTGCTAGGCAGCTGTAAGATTCCCTTGGTACGACGAATCATAAAGCTAGACAATAGCTTCCTGAACGTCTCGATGGCTTCTTCGAGCGGCTTAGTCCGCCACAGGTCAGAAATGTCGACATCAAAGGTCTTCGGGTCATCGTAAGGTTCGAAGCGAAGGAAACTGAAGAGTCCAAGGAAATCGCTAAGGCCATTCTGGACAGGCGTGCCGGATATTGCCCATCTGGATGTCGCCCGAAGACATGCTATAGCTCGCGTAGTCGCAGTCTTGTAGTTGCGAATCATATGTGCTAACTGCGCGTCAGTGCATTTTTATAGTAGCAACCCTGAAGTACTAGGTTGAGTAATGTAGGTAACTTACCCTCGTCGAGGATAATACGTCTCCAATGATACGAGAACAATGAGCCGTTAGCATCTTTGTTGTCCCGCTTCTCTCGCTCGACAATCTGATAGGTGGTAAAGACAATGTCAGGTGGCTTCGTTGCGCTCAACAGCTGGAACCGCGTTTTGCCGTGGTGGATGAACCATGTTAATCTGCCAGTGTGAACATGACTGGGGGCTGTTAGCAGAAGACATCGGTTGTCAAGCTTACGGATGCCGACCTTTTCAACTGCGACTTCCACACTGCGAGCACTATGATACAGGATTAGCATTGAAGCACGAAAGCGGAGATGTGATTTTCTTCACCGTTTAATGGCACTACGATGAGGGTTGATTGAAGCTTGTCTATGTGGGCAGAATTTCCAGCTTCGCAGTCTTGATCTGATGCTACGAGAGCAATCATGCTCAACGTCTTCCCAAGGCCCATCTCATCTGCAAGAAGCCCGCCTCTCCAGATGGGGGGAGGTGCCAACTGTACTTGATTCGTAATGGTGTTGACAAAGCTGGTATAACCAACGTTAGCACGACGGTCGTTTTCTTGCGGGTGCGCACTGTCATACGTGATTTCGCCATCCGCATTTCTTCGTTGCGACCAAACGCCAATGCCATGTTCACTGGGATGCAAACCCTGCTCTCGTCTCTTGAAAAACGTGAGTGCTTGTCGCTGATGCCTATTGGAAGGGTCTAGGTTAGCAAGTTACGACGTTGGATTGTTTTGACCTACGCTTGCAGCTTGGTGCGTAGCGCGCTTGGACTGACAGCTTCCGGAAGGCAATCAGTTGTCTCAAACGCAGCTAGAATTTCGGACGGGGTTCGTGTGAAGTCATCGATGCTTTGCTGTTGCACTTGAGGCAAATCGAACGTCATGGGTGGGTGCTCGTAGAAGTTGAAGAGGCATTGAGGATTCATATATGGTACGTTTCGATCACAACCGGTAGGGTCTTCTAGGTGGTAGCCGCACTGGGTTATGAAATGGCCCACGTCGCCGGACCGACGTTTGGGCCCGTATATTATGATACTCAAAAACCCTACGGTTCCTTTGGGCGGTTTCGCATCCAATTCAAATGCCAATGGAGACGCCGAAAAGGCCAGCTGCAGTATGAGCTGATCATCCGCTGCAATCTTCCATAGGACCTCGCCTGCGTAGGCGTCAAGCTGTCCCACCAAATCCTGACTTATGCACCGGCGAAGTTCTCGAGCGGGCGTGAAGAACACAGCTTCCTGGGCGCAGGAAGGAGCGGTGGTAGCACTCGGAAGCGCGACGACGGGACGGTCTATGACCTGGGGAGCGTCAGCAGACGATCGCATGGAGCAACGACGGCGGGTGGACCAACCATGCCGAAGCAAACTATGGTGTCGTCACATATCTGTCGAGGCGATTTGGAGTCAGCATGTGGCTCTGCTTCTAGCTCCGGTCGCGAAAGGGTGTTGACTTCGGTGTCTACGAGTGTATCCGTCGTGCGCGGCTCAAGTCGCGGTCGTTTGGAAGGACTAGGGGCGGCATCGTTGACGGCAGTGGCAGAATTCTGGGCAGGCATACCGCAAGTCGGCTGGGGTGAGGATGCGAAGGGCACGAGGAGGAGAATTCCTCATAAGGCCTCCGCGACAGCAATTAGAGGTCGGTGAGGGCTGCAGAAGCTGGCCAATGGAAGCGTGATTACGGCGGTCCACGCCAGGCTCCAGTGACAAGGCTGCAGAAGTCCGCCTCGCCAGCAGATTTTACACCTCATCTCGTCGACTTCAAGAAGCGTGTCGCGCATCGCAGTTGTCCTCCGGTGTTGATGTCGTCGTCTAGCGCGTAACGAGCCCGAAATATCAATTGCTCCGAGCTCGGATGACGCAACAACCGTCGGCCCAAGCGCGCCTCACGCTCCAAGGCGCCTTCGAGCGTTTCGCGGCCACGGTCACCCCAGACGACAGTCGTGAGTTCGCCAACACCGAGCTCAACGATGTTAGAGACGAGGCTATCAAGATCGAGCGGCAGCTCCGTGCTCGCCGCACCCAGAGGAACATGGCCCGCTTGGAGCCATTCTTGCGCGGCATGGAGCACTATTCGAAAGTAGTCGAGGTCCTATGTAACGGGACTCCGTACCTGTCCTGGATATGGGCGCCAGTCAAGCTGATGCTCATGGTAAGTCGTCTTCAGCCCCGATACGGCCAAGTGTTGGTTACGAAGCGCGCAGGCTCTTACCCCAACCCTACCAAAAAGCTCTGGCCACTGTAAACTCTGCTGATTTGCATGTGGTAGATAACAGTCGATTCGCTCAGCGCGTTTGAGAAGCTCATTGAGGCATATGGCAAAATCGCAGATATGCTGCCTCGTTTTGACCGCTTAGCAACGGCACTTAGTGACGACCACAACTTCCAGGCCGTGCTCGCCCTGATTTACACCGACATCGTGGAAATTCATCGACGCGCCTACAAGTTTGTGCGTAGGAAATGTGAGCTCCTTGTTATCTCCTCTCTGACATCTCTCACCTGTGGTAGCATGGGCTATATTCTTCGGCTCTATGTGGGCTGGCTTCGAGTCTCGCTTCGATACTATTCTAAGGCGTCTCGCATATCACAGCGAGCTCCTCCATAAAGAAGCTGTAGCAGCGGACATCTCTAACGCCGTGACACACTGGAAAGAGGAGGCAGATAGGTGGGAGCAGCAAGAACGTGAATGGCAAGCTGTCAAAAACCGGGCCGTTCTGTCGTGGCTTGCAACTGATGACATCCCTCCAGAGGATACACTGGAAAGGCACACACGTGATTGCCTTCCGAGTAGCTGCGACTGGTTCATCCAGCACCGCAAAACCCAGTTGTGGCTGAAGGATGACACTCAAAATACACTCCTTTGGCTGTACGGAAAGCCAGGTGCAGGTCAGTTGTGGTACGCATAGCCGGGTCCCATGTGCTTATTACTAGCAACAGGCAAATCTGTCATTTGCTCCAGTCTTGTACAACACGCCGAGGCAAACGGTACAAACGTCTTCTACTATTTCTGCAGCTACTTAGGCAGTCCAACCGATAGCTGCTCTCGTCTCCTACGATCCCTGGCCGCACAAATCACTCAAAAGCATCAAGACCTCGCAGTCTATATCCATGATGTTTACTTCCAATCCCATGCAACCCCGTCCAGAAAGGTACTGTTAGACCTTTTGCCACTAC
The DNA here is from genome assembly GCA_030770425.1 of Darksidea phi. Lineage (NCBI taxonomy): Eukaryota > Fungi > Ascomycota > Dothideomycetes > Pleosporales > Lentitheciaceae > Darksidea > Darksidea phi. The sequence continues at coordinate 12,873 of JASJFT010000053.1, forward strand.
TTTTGCAGGGTCTGGGCTCCACCCGTTTCATCATTGATGGAATTGATGAATGGGATGCACGCGAGCAAAAGGAACTCCTCAAGGATCTTACACAGATAATGTTGAGTTCGTCCTCATGCATTTGCAAGATTCTAATCGCGAGTCGCGACACTCTGGAGATATCACGAAGTCTGCGCAAGAAGAACAAGGCAACCATGTCAATATCTCTCAGTGATAATGATGAAGGCAGTGCAATCGGTCGTTCCATCGAGCACTTCGTTGACAAAAAGCTATCGGACCTTCCAGATCATTTCGATGAACTAGACCCCAATACCTTGGCGTTGGCGCAGATAAAACGTACACTGCTGGATAAGTCCGATGGTACGTGCATCTTTGGAATATAGAAGGGCTGACTAACTCAAGCGAAGGCATGTTTTTGTGGGTACGTCTGGTCCTCGATTCCTTAGAGACTGTTTACAGCCTTGAGGAACTCCGCAACCTCGTCGAAGATCTACCAACCGAACTTGGAGCTCTATACGGACGCATTCTTGACCGTATATGTAGTGTTCGTGGTCCTCATATATACGGAGGGGTTCCACGGATGCTTAGTTGGATCTGCTTTTCACAGAGACCGTTGCATAAACACGAGCTCCTTCACGGACTCGCGATACTGCCTACCGATACGGGCGCCGAGACCCAGAGTGTCCCTGTTGCCCAGATTCTCGACCATTGCAAGCCGTTCATCGAGGAGCGGCTCGATTCAACCGTTACTTTTGTCCATTTCTCTGTCAAAGAGTATAATTGCTCTTCCTGATTTGATGCTCTGAGGCTAACGGGTTCGTAGGTTCCTTTTGAAGTGTAATGCACACCAGGTTGTTCAGCCGATACAAGCTCAGCTGGATATCTCGCTTGCATGCATCATCACACTTATTCGGGGGCTTGATTTTTTAATTCCGGACGCTAGCCCTATTGACAATCTGGTGCGAGTTGCGAGCGGCACCTATCGGCTCCTACCCTATGCGTTGGAGTACTGGATCGAGCATTGCGTGCTTTATGCTACGAAGGAGGACTCAGTCGACCTGAATCAACTACTCTTATGCAGACTTACCCAACTACGTGGGAAGCACGACCAGCTTTGGCAGACATCCGATACAGGTGAACCTGCGCATCACGATGTATGCGAAGTCGCCGAAAGTCAACTGGATGATCGGCTCAAACTCATGGCTCACCTCCCGATCCATGTTTTGATGGTGGGAGTGCTGCACGTACGTTGGCTGACGAGTCAACACTTTTGCAAGGATGGAGAAGGTAAGCTGCATCTTAGACCATCTCATCGCTATTGCTCCGTTGCTACGTGCCACGGATATGTTAGCTGACTCATTATTATTATAGATGCGGAGACATTCGCTGCAAAGAACGACCAAACGCTTTTTAGCAAACTGGCCGCCGTTTTCGAAAGTGCTGTCGTTCATCTATTAACACAAGACGGAGTCGCAGGTGTGACCAAAGCCGCACTTGAAGCCTTTCAAAGATCCTACGCCTCTACTGCATTCCGCTGCCGCTTTCCGAATTGCGCAAAATCCCTGGCAGGGTTTGCGTCACCAGAACTCAGAAGCGAGCATGAAGCTACACACTACCGCCTCGTTTACTGCAGAGTGGCGGGCTGCCAATACAACCTGGGTTTCAAAAATAAAGCAGGACTTGATGCTCACACGAGAAGGTACCATAACAAGCAATCTTTTTTTTCGATTCCGCCCAAGATCAGATGTATGTCGGAAGATACAGGGGAAATTGAAGATAGTCAGACAAGATCAGATCAGTCCCAAGCTGTCCTTCAGGATTCATCTTCCGACCCGGGGATCATACTCGATCTCGTGACTGCCCCGCATGCGCCACCGAACAGCATAGATGCTATCACACCGCTAGAACAGAGGACATCTGTCTCTGTACCGCAGGGGGCACAAATACTTAAGGCCGAAGATGTTCTAAAGCTGCAGTGTCTCTCGGGCGGTGCCAAGTCAGAGTACGAGCGGGTAATGCGGAACCTATGGAGGACGGTGCAAAGCCGTCCAGCTAGCAGCATAGAGTACACACAGGCAAACCTGCAACTGCAAGAGTGGTCAAGCAAACTCATCACCCAAGAACGGACATTCCGCGCAAGGCTCATAGAACGGCAGCTGGCGAAGCATGGGCAGGAAAGCCAACCCACCAAGGCTAGCCCGCAGGCCTCTCGACATAAACATGAGGTGATATCTCTAGAACAGTACTATTAGAATTCAGCGCATTCTAGAAGTTAGCCCTCAGCTTCTCTTAGGCTCTTCCCATTTAGTAATCACATATTTCTAACTTTCATAAACAAGGTTTTTTACTTTATTTTAATATTCATAATACCTTGTTCTCTTACATACTATATTACCTACTTTTAATAATCCTAGTTTGTTATCATTCATGCATTTTGATTAAGCACGCAGTACTATACTCATGGCTCGATAATCTGTACTATTAAGGTTTAGCTTATTTTACAAAAATAAATTCCGTTCAAGAAATAGATTTAGCAATTGTAAATATGCTCTTAACTGCAGTAGCGCGTCTTAATTCTTAGCATGTACACAGTACCATCCGTAGAAGGTTAATATGATTTGCGGGAGGAGCTATTAGTCGGGAAAAGGAAAGTCGTACAAGGCCGTCGTCCATCTGTCGAAAGGTGTGCTTTTACGACCGGAAGCAATACTTCGATGCGGATATAGTTGTAGAAGATGAGATGACCATCTACTCGATGAGCAGGTGATAATTCGATCGCTTAGGCGAACGTTCTTAGTTCCGAAACGCTGCAAGCCATCCCTCAACTAGCGGTCACTGCTGCCTATATAATACAATACCGCGATCGTCAAAACCCAATCTCTGATGCCCTGCAGGTTTAAGCGCTGTTTGTAGTCAGTCTGTGCGCACGAGCTTCATCTGATCCGGTTGTACAACAAGATGCTCCTCACTGAGGTTGGATGGTCGATCGGATTTGGGGGATGGAATCGGGCGAGTGCGGGTCGCTTTAATGCACAACTTTTTTAACGAAAGCCTAATAGAAGGAACAGGCATTCTCGCCATGTATCGCGGTCATGCTACATGGTCATGCAAGGCTGAGAAGAATGAATTCTGTGAAACCTAACACCAAAGAAAAAAAAGCCCTCCTTTGCTACGAAAGTGGTTGAGACACTTGCCCGGCACTTTATAATATTAAGCGGGCGGAAGTATAAGCAGCACGAAATTCCACTTCAGTTCCCCTCACATGTCCAGCAAGCATCGACTTTCCAACACGGTCGACAGTATCCCTGCAAAGATCTCTATCCATCTCGCACTCTACCATAGCGAGTCCAGCGTCAACGGCAAACTCCTCAGTAGCAACTCGATCAGAATTGACTCTTGCAATTTCATCCGATAAACACTTATGTAAGGGCTGATTGCAAGCTAAGATCTAGCCCCCTGCAAGGATTCATCTTTGAGCCCTCCCTCTCTCGAGTGAGAAGTCGCCTAGGCTTCTAGAGCCTCTTTGCCTTTGAGACGTCGCCGTTGGAGTATAATTGACGACCTGGAACTTGCGAAGGTCCCGTCATTAGGTCCTTTTTGAGTTTCGGAACAGAAATCTTTTGCACCATGTCTTAACAGACATTTTTCAATCTTTCTCCTTGCCTCCCTGAACTGGCCTATTGTGTCGATGTGGGCAGTCACGTCAAAAAAGCAACCCAGCTTTGTGCAAATGTGAAGTGGACTCAAGCCATGAAGCCCATTGAACAGCCCCATATATGAATTATCTTCCCATTGGACTCCATTCGTGTTCCCAATATAATTGGGGTCTGCTCCTGCTTCAAACAGAGCCTCAACAGCATCGTACTGCCAGCACCAAACAGCGATTTGTAATGGCGTGACTTGGTACTCCATACTGTTGACATCCGCACCGCTTTGCAGAAATTGCTGGTAGTAGCCATCGTTACATCCAAACCACTCTCGGTTGGATACGATGCCAGACATTAACGCTATTGTCGGGTCGGAATGTCTTGCCCCCCTTTCCCACAGAAATTTTATAGCGCTACCGTAGTCTGCGCCGCACATCATTGACTGACCAATGACATCAATAATCGTCCCCTCAAAGCCCCAATTTAAATGCTTCCCCAAGGGCCCGATGCAACAGGGGTGAATAGTCTGAATACTGAGTTTGAGCCTCCTTTGGAATACCTGGCTCACGCTTTTGTCTGGTAGAAACATTTCGGCCAATATTAAACCAATACCACCATCGATCGTACTCCAGAGTATGTTGAACAAATGGATAGCTTCAAGATTGTCAAGATTGTCGGGGTATGATTCCCACTTCGCTTCCCAGAATGCATATGGGTAAAGGTGGTCGTCTCTCAGTACGCTACAGAACGTATCATAGTGTGGCTTCGATGGGTCCAGCACATCAATAAGCAGTGAGCGCATGGTTTCATGCTCGGGTATCCTAAATTTCCCGTACCGATGTGAATGAATAGACAGCATAGCAGAATAGGTATTGAAGTTGTTGGCGAAATCAGCCAGGGTCCAGTTGGCATGAGTCCGGTTGAGTTCTGCCGGGTTGAAGCGAAGTACCTGCGTAACTATGGTCTCCCACAAGGTTTGTGTCAAAGGCATCTGAGACATTTCACGCAATTCCCTGAGTCCCAAGTGAGCCCGTGTAGAGTTTAGGTATTCTCTAACGGTGTAATGGGCAAAGGTTACTGTTTCTATCCCTTGAGGGAAGTCTGGATTGACATTGGCTGGGTGGATGTGTATTAAGCACCCGCAAAGTTGTCGGAGTGTTTCGAGGTCATAGTAGCGCTGTAAATGGCACGAATCTATCCTGGCTGCGCTTCGTGTTGCCGCCTGCACCAATATTGAGCTAGAAATGTCGTCCTCTAACGGGAAATTGTAGAACGGCTTCATTTCTTTGTGAAAGGAGACCCATTCCAGCGCATGATAGACAAAGAGTCGATCCTCAACTGGGATAGTGAGGAATACTCTGTCGTACGTCTCGTCCAGCGTTTTCGGTAGGTTTTTCAGTGCACTGTTTACGAGCTCGTGGTCGCACTTCAAGCGTTTGATTACATCAAGCTGGCAAACGGCCCAACGAAACCTAAAAGACATGGTTAGCGGTCCTTTCATAAAAACTTTCATTGGAACCCAGATGCATTAGACAGCATTTGAACATCGATCCTGTGCACAGAGAGAGAGACAATAACAGAAGTCCTGACGTACATTCCTTGAGCCTGTGAGGACACAGCATCTTCGACCTCTTGTAGAAGGCCTTGCGGCCATCGTTTGAAATCGGGAATTGATTTAAGAAGGCTCCCAACATGGCGTCGGATATCTTCTTGCACGGATGGATTTGCCATCGAGACAGGCACGGAAATGGTCCCCATGGCTGTTTCGATGTCAACGTACTCTCGGCTCGATGCAAGCAATTGGATCTTCTTGAATCGTTCGTCGACGGCTAGATCTCGAATGATTTTCAACATATCTTCTCGAGGAGCGCTTTCGTCGACAGCATCGACCATGACATAGGCGACGTCGAAATAATCCAAAACTTCTTCCAGTGCTTTCAGAAGCTCCACGAGATTTGGTTCGCCCCCACGCTTATACAGAGCGTAGATACCAGGGGTTACGGTGCGAGCCTGACGGCAGAATTGATTTAGAAGCCATCGTAGAAATGGCGTGGCTTCGTCCTGATTATGACCGAAATAGCAGTAGTAGTAGCCGTAAGCTTGCTTCGAATCCGGTGCAGCGTTGCGGTGCGACCTTACTTGCTGGATGAGATGAGACATCAGGACCGTTTTGCCAGCTCCCGGGATGCCATGTATCCAAAGGCCGCGTGACTTCGCATCGATCCAATCTTTCCATTCCGCCAGGCGAAACATCCAGTCACCAGTACCGGCTTCGTATTGACTGCAAGCTTTGTTGTGAAGTGACGACGGATCTGTACGCACAAGCCATGCGTAAATCTCATGACGTTGAGACTCTGATTTCCCATGCTTCTGTTAGCATTGCTAGAGTGGGATGGCATTATAAAGTAGCTTCATACCTGTTAACATTTCGTGGATTCTCGCTGCTTCGGTCTTAACATGCTTGATGTCTTGGCTGTGCTAGTGGTTAGCAAGAGAATTGTGATACGGTGCATATCTATACGCCATTTTACTCACAGGGACTCGAACGTAAGCGCAAGGTTGATAGTAGCCTTGTACTGGCTAATTTCCTCCAGCAACTTCTTTGCTCTGCTTTGTTTGAATGGCCAAGCTAGCGTCGCCAGAGTAATCTTAACCTTGCTCTTCTTGGCCCCGTTTGTGCTTGGTGTTTGGACAACATCAGAAGGAAAAAGAGCCTCAAGGGCGGCCATGGCCCTCTCGCAGCCTTCTATAGCACCATTCTTACCCGCAAGGCTACTTACCGCCTTCGAAATCTCCTTGTCGTGGGCGATCAGAAATTCCACGTTCTGGAAAGTTGTCCTGAGTGCCGACACCTCGAGTAAGATGATGCGGAGATCAGAAGGCGAGTCTTTCAGGGATTCGATGTAGAATCTGCAAAGGCTGGCGACTCGGGCAGAGATTTGTATAAGAGCAACAACGCTCGCGGCGACGGCGACTGCTTCAGCCATGTGAGGAGTAGACGTGAATACGTTGAGAACTCTGTGCCTAAGACGACACGACTTTAATTCCTAAGTCTCAAGGTCAAAGTGTTAGGAATCGCGGAGCTCATAAGCTCGACTTGCGAGTTCAACCTTGTAGCAGGCAGTGTGGCTGTGCTGCTCCAGCCTGTGATGTGTTGGCCAATGAACGAAAATTTAATGGTGCTCAGAACTGCCCTGTGTATGCAGGCCCATCTTGGCGGCGTCTGGACAATCCAGTCGGCGCTCAGATGCAAGCGATCGAATGGGGCCGAATATAGCTACCAAGGGAACGACATATATCTCGAATACTATATAAGAAGTAAAATCTAGCGATACGCTAGTAGTGGAAGTAGGCTATTAAAATATATAACGCTAGCTTACGAGTCTTTACCCCGATTAAAAAACTATTAATATATAAGCTAAGGGGCGCTTACTTCCTCTTTTATAATATATAGGTAGTCTTTCTAATAAGCTATAGCTACTATATATAGTAAGGTAATATTAGAAGAGTAACTAGCGTACGCCTATTAAATAATATCGCCCTAAGGCTTATTAGACGAAGATAATATTTCGGGCTCGTTAATAGGCTGATAGGACGCCACTCGCCTAAATAGTATATAAAGTAATAAAGAAATTAATTCTTTTTAAATTTTTCTTTTTTTTTCTTAAAATTAGAGCCCCGCCCCCCCTAATCGCGTGCTAGTCTGGACCCTAATTAGGGCCCCGCCGGGCCCCCCTAATTTAGGGGGGACTGGAACCGTAGTGTCATTGGCCAACCGCACAGTTGTATGAATACGATGCCGAACTGTGCCCCGCGACAACGCAATAAATGCAGGTGCAGGGGTGATCAATCCGAGATTGGGGGCGTATATAACACGAACTGCACGATAGAGGGGCCGGTAGACTGCTGCCATCGCTTCCTCGTCTCTCTTCAAGATGATTGCATTTCTGATTACAGCGATGCTTTTTGCCACTGTCGTAATGGCAACCTTTGACGCAAATCTCAATTACGCCTCTCCATCACGTCGACACGCGTCGTTGGGCATTGACGTGCCAAGGCTTACCAAAAGAGGGCTTACATCACGCGCCTGGGACCCAGCACAGCTAAACTTCACGCACGGAGTAGCTTCCGGTGACCCTTTCCCCAATTCTGTCGTCCTCTGGACGCGCATCTCACCTACGCTCAAGAACGATGAGTCGAATGTGACTGTGAAGGGCAATGTTCCACTCTACAATCATGACACAGAAACATACATCAAAGCCTCCCAAAATCCAATCTGCGTCGAGTATAAAGTCGGGAGTGATAAAAACTTCTCCATCGTTACTGATAAGGGGACTGCATATACGACATCTGACATCGACTACACCGTCAAAGTATTAGCCATTCCTCTCAACACCAAACCGATTTCATCGTGCTGACTTTGCGCAGGTCGAGGCCAAGAATCTCCAACCATTCACCCGGTACTATTATCAGTTTTCCGTCTGCGGTTCAAGTAGCAACAAAAGCCCCCTCGGACGCACCAAAACAAGCCCGAATCCAGATGATGAAGTTGGCAAAGTGGGACTTGCGGTTTACTCGTGCAGTAATTATCCCAATGGATACTTTAACGCCTATGGAAACGCGGCAAGAAAGGACAAAATTGACTATGTTGTAAGTCTGCACTAGAAGGCTCTAGATAACGAACCATCGCTAATTGTTGCGAGATCCATCTTGGCGACTATATATACGAGACTGGAAAAGGCACCCTAGGAAAAGACCCGAGAGCGACGAATCCCGGCGATGAAATCTTTACTCTCTACGGTATGTTTCCATGCTGACTCCTTGTATCCTACGCTGATCATACACGCAGACTACCGAACAAGGATTGCCCAATGTAAGCAATAATTTAGACAGAGATGGGCTTGTTTTAACTCTGCCAGATCGAACGGACCTAGACCTTCTTCTTTCCCACCGCCAGTATCCGTGGATCCCGGTTTGGGACGATCATGGTAATCTTGCCCAATCAAATCATCGAACATAGCTCATTCTGTTTTAGAGGTGTCCAATAATGGCTACCGTGATGGATCGAGTGGTCTCAATAACACTGAGCACTCGTTCCTCAAATTTGGTGGTGTTAGCGTCGACCAACGCAAGATGAATGCCGTTCGAGCGTACTTTGAGTGGATGCCGTAAGCTACAGCAATTCTTCATCCTTGAACAATCTAACTACCTCCTCAGCATACGCCAAGTTGATATGGATGACAACCTCCGCATCTGGCGCACATTCCAGGTTGGCAAACTGTTCGACCTAATCATGCTCGATACACGAAACTATGATCGTTCCATCACAACATTAGGATGGAACAACGAATACGTTGCTGCATTAAAAGATGACGCTGGGCGAACACTTATGGGGAGCCATCAAGAGAACTGGTTCTATAATCAGCTTTCAAAGTCCAATGACCGAGCCGCAACATGGAGACTTATAGGAAACCAGATCATTTTCTCGAGAATCAATAATACAGCGAGGAGCAAGGACTGGTTGAATGCAGATCAGTGGGATGTATGCCTTCGAAGTTTCTTCCTCGGGCGATTCAAAGCTAACACCACCAGGGCTATATGGCAAACCGCAACCGCACCCTCCATCACCTCTACTCAAACAAAATCCCTAACACCGTCTTCCTCGCCGGTGACTCGCACGCAAATTGGGTGTCTGACCTTGCGTGGCTCGACGAGATGCCGTACGACCAAGTCACCGGCGCTGGGTCCATCGGCGTTGAGTTCGCAGGAACAGCGGTCTCGTCCAGCGGCTTTGGCGGCACGATTGCAAGTGCGAATAAAAAATCGACCGGCCTCGTTCGAGACAACAAGGAGTTGCAGTGGAGTGAGGGATATTATAGAGGGTACTATGAACTTCGGATTACGCCTACAGAGATGATCGCGAATTACTACGGTACGTTTTCCCTCTAATTTCTTTCACAACTCTTTCACAGTTTCCCCCAGTTATATCCCGTCTAATCACAAGCGCGCAGGGTGCCCCACAGTAGCAACCCGTAATCCCTTCGAAATTAGCCTCGCCAACTTCACTGTAAAAGCTGGTGCCAACCATCTCCAGCGCAGTGTTGCGAATGGTAGCGTAGAAAGTGGCGCTTTACAGAGGGGAAACGTAAAGCAGACTAATTTAACGTTGAATACTGAAAGCGGGATGTGGAATATTACCGCTTTCAAGGATATGTTTATCAAGTACTGAGAGATGGAGAGGATAAGTGGGGTCGGGATGGAGTGGAGATTAAACCTTAGCTTGGATTTAGATAGCAACGGTGGTATTCTCCCGCACCTCGTGCCCAAGATACTCAAGATGCACCGTCTATTTGAGGGCGAAGAAAAGGTGCAATTGCTTGGACCGCAGCGATGTACCGCGACATACAGTAAACTCTTGCACGCCTACGATGCCGACGCCATGAGTGATCTGTACTACATTCGTCGACCTAAGTGAGATACCTCGCCTAATTCTACATTGGTATATTTCTCGAAATTCGAAGAACTAGAGCAAGCAATGCGGGATTTTGACGGGTTTCGTATTGGGGCCAATAACCTCCTTGAGTGTCTCGAAGCCACCCAAGCAACATTCATGGGAATCGCACAGGAACCATACTGGACATAACTCGACTGGGTACGTACCCGGAGGGCAGAACATGTGTGCCTTGAACGCAGTATCCTAAATCACGGTTGAAGGAGCATGCTAGACGTCTTGCTAAGGCAAGTAGAAGGGCTTACATGAGGACATAGCGCTAACTTTACGCCGCCGTGTTTAGATAGATTGGCTCCGCGAAGAGTACCTACATGGAGCGGGAAGGGGAGGGAATGTCGAGGAAGTATATTCTCAAACGTTATGAGCGGACGCTATGGAGATAACACTGGAATGCTACACCCTCCCAAACGTGAACACACAGTCGCATTTAGGGTTAACTCATCGTCGTTATTATAAGTATCTGGTGACAACGATTACTTGATTTCAAAGAACTGGTCGATACCCCATCTTCGTAGAGGAAACTAGCCGTGATAGCTGTCTAGACTTTCCCCCGGCCTCACTCAATCTTATACACGAGCTTCACGCCACTGATCTTCCCGTCCTTAAGATCCTGCAACCCCTGAGGAATGGCATCCAAACCTCCCGAACGCACCTGCGGCGGGTGTGTCTTAATCTTGCCACTGTTGATCAAATCCTCGCTCAGTGCCCAAAACTTGACGGCAAAGTCGTAGTCCGCCTGGTTTGCGGGGAACTGCTCGCTATACTTCTCCCCGAGTGCAGTGTACCCCAATGTCAATCTATTCCTGACATCGTCTCTAGGGAAGTCTTTCACTGGTAGAAGAGCCGCATACAGGCCGCCCTTAGAGCTGATAGCCGCAGCTGAGATAGCCGGGGACGAACCTTCGGAGATGGTGTCGAAGACCAGGTTCAGGCTGTCGTTGGTGGCATCACGGATTTTGGCGCCTACGTCCGGGTCCTTGTAGTCGAAGACCTCGTCAGCTCCCAGCTTCTTGACTAGATCGAAGTTGTGCGGTGAAGAGGTTGTAACGACTTTCAGGCCAGACAGCTTTGCGAACTGGATGGCCAAGGTTCCGGTTGCGGTCGAGCCACCATAAATCAGGATCCAGGTCGGCTCTTGCACTTTGGCTGGTGGAAGCGGCAGGCCGAGATTTTGGTACAGGCCCTGACCAACGGTAGTGATGCCGACGCCCAACGTGGCAGCTTCCTCGAAAGAGACATTGTCCCCGACTTTTATCAAAATGTTACCTTTGGCAGTTACACGGTCTGCAAAACCACCATTATCGTGGTTTCCACTGTCATCTTAGGTCACGTTAGCCAGTTTTCTCAAGCGTCAAAATACGACTCAAACTCACTTCCTCGGATGAATCCAGCAACTCTATCACCAACTTTGAGCGGTTTGGTAACATTCTTTCCGATCTCCTCAACGACACCGGCGTAATCACAGCCGACTATCGCGCCCGGCGAAGCAGAGCCGACAACCGCGCCCGGCGAAGGACGCTGGAGACCTTTCCAGTCCGTGGGGTTGAGAGCTACGGCTTTGTTCTTGACGATGATGTAATCATCTCGAAGCTTAGGGAGGGGGACCTCTTTGACCTCGGCGACGCCGTCGGACTTGTGGACGACAGCTCGGCGAGTAGACATGGCGCGTTCAACGGTGAATGAACAGAACGTTACTCAAAAGCGACGGGTTGTTATAGAAGAGGCAGTGGGTATAAAATGGTAGAGCTTGTGGACTTGGAAGGGGATAGGAGATCGAAGCTGGCCTACTTATACATTTCTACATAGTCATAATGTGCATCCTTCTGCCATACTTGATGGAGACTCCGCTCTTCATATTTGTAATGCCCATACCTTACAAATGCCTGGTTAAGTTGAAGGATGTCAGGCTCGGGGAACGATCGGAGATGCTTACAACCCGCACTAGCTAATATTCCCAGAATGGGACAAGCGGCCTTCCCACTTGGTTATCGTAAGCCATGCTGCACTTGGCTAGTCCGTGCAGCGTCAGCGAGGTGGAGTGCCAAGACTAAACTTTTGTTCAGGGCGCGACGCGTCGTGCTCTTACCATTACTAACTCACAACGTACGGAAAGTGCTAGAATATAGTTGCCAGCCGACGCACATTCGAGCAGGACACGCCCCATGGCACAGCAACCGCCGCCCGCTGGCGAAGAGGAGGAGCAGCTGAGCTCCTTCTTCCCGTCTCCGCCGCCTTTCTTCAAGCACTTCACGGCTGCGAATATCAAGCTTCTCGAAGAAGCTCGAGCTGCCTCTCCCACCGGCGTCCCCCAGCTCCTCGCGCTCCCGACCGAAATCCGCTACTTGATTCCACCTGAACCCCCAGCCGACGATGAGGAATACACCGTGTTTCAGAAGGTCACCAAGGTGCGCGGGCAGGACGAATTTGAGCAAATAGTAGAATGGATTGGGACAATGCTGTGGAATGAGCAGAGTACGTGACTCGGCGGTGCGAATTGCATCGTGTTTTACAAGACGCCGCGGATGAGTTTTGCTAACATTGTACCACCAATTTCAGGCGATCAAGGTCTACTGAAGGGCTGGAAATACGAACAACTGTACCCGTCGCCATCTACATCCTGGTCCAGCCTCGACCGCCAAAACTACCTCTTCCGCTTCCTACGCAGCATAATACTCGCCTTCATCGAGCTCCTCGGCATTCTGGCGACAAACCCCAAATCCGAACATAAAGACGAGAAGCTGAAGGATATATTGACCTTGGTGCTCAATATGCACGCTCTGATTAATGAGTATCGTCCGCATCAGGCGCGAGAAACGCTGATCGGGCTGATGGAGAAGCAGGTTGCGAGGAAGAGAGCGGAGGTGGAGGGGGTTAAAAGCATGGCGGAGAAGGTCAAGGGGACGTTGGAGGAATTTGAGAGGGCGGCGCCTAAAAAAATAGAGGAGGAAGAGCTCGAGAAGGTGCCTGTAGTAGACCCGCATTCGGATGAAAGTAGGGGAGAAAAACAGCGGGAGATGTGGATGGCTTTGGACGAGATTCTGGGGCATTGAGAGCTTGCTGCTTTCCTGGCGCTAAGCGAAACCCAGACTCCAAGCATCTGAACGTCCGTCAAACACGAGATGGCGTCGGCTCAACACTCAGCCACGAGACCTCAAAGTTTCGGCATGTTCCGCCTGAAATGGGGGTCTATGACCACTGACATGCGGATACCAAGACATTCCGCGGCACCTAACACACCACGGCCTCAACAACTCAGCTCTCTCACAAAACATCCGTCCGTCCTCATCCAGCGTCTTTGCGTTTTCTACGCTCTCTTCTCTACTCGCGCCATCGCTGTTCCCTTCATTACTTTACCTACGATACCGAGTTTTATTCCTTTCTCTTCCCTTCGGCATGGCCCCTACAAAGCGTCTTGTTTTGTTTTGCGATGGAACGTGGGTTGGGAGAGAGACGAAGCTAGAAGGTGCGCCGTCGAGTAACAGTACGTAGCCCTGAAGTACCCGCATGAAAGCATCTACCTTCAGCCCGCATCCCGTCTATCACTAGTCTGTCGTCATCTCCTCCGTCCGCTAACATCTACGCTCCACCTCTAGTCGGGCTCCTCGTCAACATGGTCGGCGAAGTGCAGTATGCCAGTACAGGAGGGAAAGGACCAACCGTTGTGCATACTATCAAAACCACCAACCCGGATGTTGTAGCAGGCTATCAAGAAGGTGTTGGTCTCAATCAAACCTTCCTCGAGTACATCTGGAACGGCACCACAGCCTCCACGATTGACGAAGAGTGCGTGTCCGTGTACAGGTTTATCGTCGAGCACTTCACCTCGGAGCACGAGATCTGGATTTTCGGCTTTAGCCGAGGCGCATTCACGGTCCGCTGTGTGGCTGGCATGATTAACAACTGCGGTATCATCAATAAAACCAACCTTGAGCAGAGCCAAGATACCGGTGCGCTGTGCCAGGAAGTCTACAGAACGTATCGAAGTCCTCTAGACGTCGACCATCCCAAGTCTCCACGGTGTATAGAGTTTCGGAGAAGCGAATTCATCTGGCAAACCGACCAGCCAATCCGCTTCATGGGCCTCATCGACACAGTTGGTGGTCTCGGCATTCCCTACCTCAACGCCGGCGTCGGTTTCGCCTGGCCTGAGACAGAATTCCACGACCAGACCTGTTCTTCTGTTGTCCAGGTCGTGTACCACGCGCCCGCGTTGCACGACCGCATCTGGATATTCCAACCCTGCCTCATGTTACCCAGCAAGGAGAGCGAGGGTAGGACGAAGATTGTGCAGCAGTGGTTCCCAGGATGCCATTACGATGTCGGACGGCAAGCATTCCGCTTTTTAAGAAACAGACCGTGGAACCCAGTGGAGAGGTGGTTAGGTGTTTTGCCGAATCTTCTTAGTAAGACGATCTGGCCAAATGAGGTTCTTGCGGACGCGGTACTGCGCTGGATCCTTAGCGGCGTCAAAGATGCTTCGGCTCCCGGGACCGAAGATGTCATTTTCTTTAATATCAATGACAAGATCAAACGCCTGAGCCAGCAAATCGCCAATCCCGACTTTAACAGCCTTGGAAGCGGCGATATATACACCAATGTCCTCGTGAACGCAGGACCCCTTGGCTACCTCACCGCGCCCCTAAAAAACGTGTTCTCCATCCCGTTTAAACTCCTCGATTTCGTGTTTCCGCGCTTTGGAAGCAACGTCTCAGACCTTCTCGGTATCGAGACGATCATCAAGATCGTTACTGCAACAAGGGATCGTAGAGTCCCCCGAGCTACGAATGAGGAGAGTGTGTACCCATATTATGCCACCGAAGGTGTGGTGGATGCCCAAGGGTCGAATGTAGAGTTTAGCGTAGCAAAGAGTGCAAAACTTGGAGGTTTGAATGGAGAGGGTGAGGTGAGGTATCCGAGTCGCACGTATGAGACGTTTCAGGCGAGGATGGGAGTGTTCGGGTGGTAGATTGTATGTGGCGGGGATATGGGACACGACTTGGCGGTGTGGGTGACTGCTAGGGGATATTTATGGAGTGTGAGTAGCTTAGTGACGCGTACTGGAAGGTAAGGGCTCCAAAAGGTTCGAAGGGGTTTGGAAGCAATTTTGCATGAATGGGGTCGACTTTGGGTCGTGTGTCTTGGGTTTATTTGAGGGTTTCCACGGACGTACATGTAGGGTGCTATAAGTTGCTAGGAATGTGGATGTGATGGAGAAGCATGTCTAGGGTACTTGTCTAGCGAACTTCAAGTTATTTTTGTAGAACACGCGAAGGAAAATAGAGGACCTCTTCATCCATGCAAGCACCGAAAAAATACCAATACGAAAAGTTCCTCAAGTTTTGGAATACATGACACTACGGACTTCGAGTTGCACTGTTATCCCGATTTCGGTGCATATAAGTAGGCAATTATTAGTGTAACGGACTAGAACCTTCGTGCGGCAGGTTGATAAGAGAGACTCTGAAGCATCATATTGCAACTTTTGCAGCTGTCAGAAATAGAAACCTCCGAGGTTGACCCCAGGAGAGTCGGCCCACGGTACATCCTCCAGACATATACCCATGATTTCCAAAAAGCATCTCGATTCCTAACAAAGCATTTGGTTTGGATTTGCATAGTGGGAGTCTCTTTGTAAGGTCCGCACGAAACACAGTAGAGGTGCTATACCCACACCTTATACACGATAATAGAGCTGTAGAGCTGTACACAGTATTGTCGATCGTGAGATACCGATGAGGTGATGTTTCGAACATCGAACATTGAGGCGACGAACAATGACATGTGCTGTCGAACCGCAGAGCGTTGAGAGACCAGCAGCGGTAGCGATGAGTTAGCACATCCACACTACCGCCCACAGTTCCTAACAAGGTATAAATCTTGTTTTGGCGCCCTAGCGTTAGGAAACACTTATAAGTGAGCCTGGATTGGGTCAACAAACGACGGTTTACGTCACTCAACATTATCCCAACTATATTTGCGACCACGGAACCGCTGTCCAACCATTAACTCAAGCACTCATCTAATGCCTTTAGGAGAATAGGCATTGAACCCCTTGCTTTATACAACGCTGTACATTCAAATAACTCCATCCTGATTCGTTCTGCCAACTACATATTCCCACCATGGCGCGCATCCCATGGAAATCTCCCAAGCGTCTGAAAGCTGCCACAAAAGCTCCGACAACAGGAGCGGCGGAACAGCGAGTGAGCTGGCTTCCGCTAGCATTGAGTCTTGATCCTTCCGCCAAGTTTTACGCTGATGGTGGGTATCCATGATGCATGGATTCTACTCTGCTCGGCCATTGTTCCACCTGAAAAAGCCTGAGGTGATTATAAATTGGAATATAGGGAACATAAGAATCTCCCTACCTATTCTTCACCGCCAATCAGTCACTCATCGACTAGCAAATCACCTTTCTTCCTACTTCCCCGCGAGATTAGAAACGGGACCCACCTTCTGTGACATCCTTGGAGGACGAGAGTGAGCCACTAGACTCAGATACAAGCTTTGTACATGCTATCAAGGATTCAATGCAGGGACAGCAAGCCTGCAATTTTACTCCATCGAATAAGAGGTAGTGAAAGTTTAGACACCATCTGCTCCTACCGCAGAACGATGCTGGAAGTAAGCAGAAGCTCTCCCGAGCCACAAGCTCCATAGAAGCGCACACATAGGCGGACCACATCATCCGCAACTGTTCATCGGAGCTCCTCACTCTCCTTGCACGAAGTCGGTTCACATTCGGGACCCTAAGCATGCACCAGTATATACGCTTTTGGGTAAAGTTGTCCGTCGGTCATACTGCCGCATGTCACTCACGCCTTGATTGCTGGAAATCAGACTATAGCTACCCAGGAATGACGCAACCCCGAGGCTTTACACATTCGTGGGCGCGAATCATGTGGATCGAGTTCCTGAAAATCCGATCGACGCGCCTTGGTTCTGCCGGTATGGACCTGGATATATTTCCTGGCTTTGCTCACAGAGAAATCATGCGTTTCGTGAGAGGGGCGGACGGCGGATGAGCTAGGTCGTTTTGATGGATGGCTGAAGGCTAAAGACTATGCTGCATTTGAGGCGAAGGGGAATAGATGGATTGAGCCATGAGGGGTTTGGAGATTATATTGGCTTCGTAAAGGAGAATAAAAGCGAGGATGACGAGGATTGGGGCTGGATGCTTGATATTCAACGTTTGGCAAGTACCGCGCGCGGAGGAAGATTACATCGATGCGTAGACACTAAATCCTCGAGAGGACGTCAAACGATAATTAATATACTGCTCGGTTCGCAAAAGCTTAAAGGAGAAGGTCGAAGCTCTGATATATACCTGCCAAGCCAGCGAATAGTTGAGCACGTGCGCGTTCCTTCCCTCCACACCGCGACCACAACGTCCGTCCACGGAAACATTTCCATCTCATATCTTCGCTCAAACACGTCCCCATCCTTCTCGCTACTTTCTTTTCCAATACTGTGCACATTGTGTTCCCAGCCAACTTGCTCTTTGCTTGCACCCAATCGCAGCGCAGCTCGACCGTGCCGTACAAGCTTTGGCTAGCCGACGCGCAAGCACCAGCGCCTTTGCCGTAGAAAGCTGGTGTTAACGGCGCCACCAACGAACGCTGATGCTTGACCGCGGCGAGCCCCGAAGCTTGATTTCGGGAATTATTAGCCCTGTCACACGGGCATCTGTACGAATCTTTCTGTCGCTGCCCAAAAGATAATTAAAAACGCTCAGCATGTGAGCGTGCGAGAGCCTTGTACGGCTGAGGGTCGCATTCCACGGGGCTGGCTGACTCTGTGGATAGGCTTCCAACAACGAGCCGTCGCACACCCACCTCTGGATATCGTGTATGACAAGCATGTCGCCTATTCCCCAATGAAGAAGGTGCGCAGATTGCGGAGGGCGAACCGCTGCACGTCTGCCAACAGCCGTGTGGCACCGACTCTATGCATGTGGTCACAATGGCCGCTCCTCACTGGTTTTGCAGCTGAAGTGAGGATCAATTTCGCGTTAGACTGCAGGGTGGTGGGCATGGGAAGCTTCCTAGCTCCCTGGCTTTACGGCGCGGGGGACGTGTGCGCTTGATCGCTTGATAAATTGACCCTGACCCTCGCTGGCGGAACTTTTATTGTTGATCTGTGTCGCGCTGTCTTCCGCCCCGTTGCGTCAACTTTGAACCAGAGCATCTCGACCAGACTAGAGCGTAGAGCTTTGGAGAGGCCACTAAAGTGGGAATACGGCTGTCACGCGACCTTACCCACCCACCTCCACCATGTCAACGAAGGAGGAGTCGCACAGGCCCGTGGAGGGAGAAACCCTGCGTCGCAACAGCATCGCGCAGACGGAGAAAGGTCGCATGGAAAGACTATGGCCTGTAATCGCTTGCGGTGCAGGACTCTTCAGCGATGGTTATCTCAACAACGTTCGTTTGCCCCCAATGCGCCACACCACCTGCTCTTCTCCTCGCGAAAGAACGGCCACTCCCACACGCGACCGCTTCTAACTATGCACATAGATCATTGGCCCAGTGAACACGATGCTGTCGAAAATATACCCAGACGCATACGCAAACTCCTCGGCGCAAGCTAATGTAGCGAGTATCACATTTGCAGGGACAGTGTTGGGCATGCTGTTCTTTGGGTATACGAGTGACCATTACTCGCGGAAGTGGTCACTGTTCGCATCGACCATTATCATCATTTTGTTTGCGACGCTGGGAACGGGAAGCTATGGCGCGGGTGGGAGTCCCACTGGGCTTCTGGCTGCGCTCGTTGCGTATCGATTCTTCTTGGGCATCGGTAAGCAGTTGTGGAAACATGCCGCTGTAGACAAAGATGGAAGACTGACTTGTGTAGGCATTGGCGGCGAATACCCTGCAGGCAGTGTCGGTTGCGCTGAAGGCACGGGAGAACTCAAGGCGGGATCGAGGAACAAGTGGTTCATCCTATTCACGAATGTCCAAATCGATCTAGCGTTCTTCATCGCCGCCATCGTCGCAACCGTAGTGGTTAGTTACATTAGCGCCCGTCAAACGAATTTCATATACTGATGACGACTAGGTCCTTATAACAGGCGAAAATCATCTCCGCGTAGCCTGGCGCGTATGCCTGGGCATCGGCATCCTCCCTCCACTCTCGCTGCTTTACCTCCGATTGAAACTTCAGGAACCCGAGGCTTTCAAGCGCGAATCGCTGGCTAAAGCCAAGACGCCGGTTCTCCTCATCATAAAGTACTACTGGCAGCGCTTGGCCATAGTTAGTCTCATCTGGTTCATCTATGACTTCTCTGCCTACTCCTTTGGCATATATGGGCCGTCCATTGTATCAAATCTGCTGGGTGAAGAGGCGCCGCTGTGGAAGAGCTTGGCCTGGAACATTCTGATCAACTTCTTCTACATGCCTGGATGTCTTGCTGGAGCCTTCGTTGCGGATTTGCCCAGTATGGGTCCCAAGAAGACTTTGTTCATTGGTGTAGCGCTGCAGGGCGTCATTGGATTCATCATGGCCGGCTGCTACCCCTACCTGAACAAGCCTGAGAACGTTGCAGGCTTTGTGGTTGTGTATGGCGTCTTCCTTGCTCTAGGAGAGTTTGGACCTGGCGACAACATTGGGCTGCTTGCCTCAAAGACATGCGCTACTGGTATTCGGTAAGTTCAACTTCTGCATTCGCTCGATCGTGCCACATCTAAGTCCATTCCAGAGGTCAATACTATGGTATCGCGGCGGCAATTGGAAAAATTGGCGCATTCGCCGGCTCATACGCTCTTGATGCTCTTCAGAAAGCCGCTGGCGATGACGAAATTGCAGCGGGTCGTAATCCATTCTTCGTAGCCAGCGCGCTCGCCTTCCTAGCCGCTGGCTTGGTTCTTCTCCTACCACACATCGGCCAAGACACCATCGATGCGGAAGACGTCAACTTCCGAGCATACCTCACAAGCCATGGTTATGACACGAGCAAGATGGGACTGGGCAGTGTGACCGAGAGCAGTAGTGAGGAGAATGTGGCCATCGGTACAAAGGAGAGCGCAAACACCGCCTGAGAGTTGCGTCGACTGGGGGAGGAATGAACAAGAGGTGGGAAGTGGGAAGTTGTATTGGGATAGGCGACGCTTGGGAAACCAGCATCCGGACGACACACAAATATACAAACCCGACGGGGATTATAACACTTAGCTATCTTTTCGGCCCTATAACGGTCGGTCATGATTCTTGAAATGTCTTCGCTTGATTTGCTCCGCCCGGCCCTAGGCTAGGTTCCTCGGTAGCATTAGTACGTTTCTTGCCTGCCACGCGCTCCTCCTGATCCTTCTTTCTTGTTATGCTGCAGGTTCATCACGCCGCATTGAGACCCTGCAACCTCGTGGGGGTATACAGGCCGTAAGTGTGCGATACCTCGGCATGCAAGTGGCCACGGAGCGACTGCACGAAGTGATTGTGGTGTAATATCGTCGAGGAATCGCGATGGTACTTGGGACTGTTGTTCTTCTGGTGGAGAATATCATTTGCAAGCGATGTGGTTTACCCTGCGAACAGGAGTGCTTCATCGTGAGCGATAATGATCCTTCCTGTATAGGAAGGATGTTACCATCCTTTGGCTTGGAATCGTGGGAGTGAAACATGACCACTTCCAAGACGTAACCGAGGGCAGGGTACGCGTAGCTCCCTTCATTTATATTTCGGCCGGAAAATAATATGTGCCCGTCGTTATCGAAACATATTCTGTTTGGGAACATTCATGATATCGCTTCTCGCTGGGTGGGCATATACCTATAGTGATGGGAGTTGTCAGCGGCGTCTGCAGGCAGTCTCACCTTCTACCCCGCGTCGCGTCACCTATCAACACACCACTGCACGCCATTCAATAAGCGCAAAGCAAGACGGCACTACGACGATCATATGCACTTTGCATGTTTCAGCACTTCGCATGTTTCAGCACTTTGCAACAGCGATTGTGATCATCGCCATTTTCCGTCATCGTCGTTAGTGCCACTGCCAGCAGGCAGATCCAGGCACGTCGCGACATCAGTTGCTCGCGTTCTACTACCATCTACATGTCGTAGAATAGTGGCTTTCGGGAGCAGATCCCCTATCGAAGTCGTGCAACCTTCCCCACCGCTCTTGATATCGTCCGATGTGTCTTGGGGCCATGGAAGCTCACGTTCGCTGCACGCTTACATAGACTACGGACTTCGGTTGCTGGTGGAAACTATGTCGATTGCCGACTTGGCGCAATGGTAAAATCTCACCGGGCAGGCCGTCGAGCAGGGATTTTACGATATGTACGGGCCAACACTGATGGATTGCAACGGCGCGGTGCTACTCCATGAGGAGCATTTTTGCCACGCTGCAGTCTCCAGGTCTCATCGGATCCCAAAAGAATGCACGAAATGCAACCTGAGTCATGCGCGCTATCACAGTGCTCACAAACAGCTAGTCGACCGTTGGATCCCGGGGTCTGCGGCGATCTCGTTGATCGCATCTGCTCCACGAGGCCAACGAGTCAAGACAATCGGGCCTGCAATGCAGCAGCGGATGCGAACCGTCCTGTTAGATCGCACGCTGGACAGCGTGGCTGTTGGAACGGTTGCGCTAGGTCGTTGCCCACCTATTCGTAACACGATACAAAACTCGCATCCCATTTAACTGGTGAGTGTGATGCAAGTCGCCCCAAGGCTGGACCTCCCTTTTTCTCATTTCATGCAACAAGGAACGAGTGGCGAGGCCGGTCCGGGATATGAACTGAGCGTTTTGCTCTGTGTCTTGCTAGACTTCTTATTTCCGCCAGGCGAAACAAAAGCAATGCATTTTTGTAAACGAGTAGTCGTCGATTGCTGGCGAAGAGCTGGGCGCGCGCTTTGCTTAGCATTTTTAACAATCGCTCTAATGGGCGAGCTGCATTTCGGACCCCGGTTTCTGCAACTGTCATCCCATGTGGTCAAGGCCCTGGAGCTTGCACATTTCTGATCATGCGGATTCCGAAAGGCGCACCATCACCTTGAGAACGATCCCAGGGAACGGGCCCCACCGTTCGTAGTACGACAGCAAGCCAAGGAATTCTGACTCGATACAACATCCCTGCCGTTTCTCACACACCCTTTTCTAAGGCTCGTCTATAATATCTCGCCCCGCCCTCCATCCTCCCGTTCATTGTCTAGTCTGGATCCTCACGTGGTTACACAACTACGGATAACTCGACAGCCTCTCAACTCTCATTCGGACCGCCATGGTGAACATCTCTTGCGTCCACTCATAATACTGGAAGGTGGCCGCACTCTGGTCCTACTGCTGCACAAAACTCGACTGCTGGCGACACGATCTGTGGGGACAAATCTTCAAGATGAATGCCAAATCTCACCCTGATAATGCAAACATACCCGTTTCCAACAGGCCGGAGACGATCTTGGGGGTTACTATCACATTCCTTGTGGGTGTTTCTCAATTCGTCTAAATCATAATAGCTCACAACATATACAGTGCATAGCAAGTACCGCAGTAGGCATGCGATTATATGTTCGAATGAACCAAAGACTATGGGGTTGGGACGACCTGTTGGTGATCTTGGCTCTCACATCAGTGACCGCCGGTTCAATTCTAACCTGTCTGAGTACGCCCATGTCTAGTCTTCAAGTATGTCCGGTATGCTAATTTGGATACTCAGTGCCTGATGACGGATTGGGGTTACACTTTTGGACATTGAGCAACGAAGTCATAATGAAATATTTCAAAGTAAGGTCTTTGACCTCCCTCTAGGACAATGCATGACTTACCCATCTATAGCATGTCTGGGCCTCAAACGTAACGTACACCGCAAGTACAACGTTTATTAAACTCGCCATTCTTGTACAGTACCTCCGCCTTTTCGAGTTACAACTTTACCTTGCGCGGAGACTGACATGGGGACTCATCGTTGTCACGTCTTTGTGGGGCTTGATCTATACCCTCCTCGCACTCTTTTCCTGCTCCCCGATCGCTAAAAACTGGCATTATACGATGCCTGGAAAGTGTATCGGCTGGGGTAGCAAAGATCCGGATACGTTCTTCGTTTCATGGGCTGCCCACAACGCCAGTAATTTGACGCTGGATATTTTGATCCTACTCCTCCCTGTTCCGTTCTTCAAACGGTTAAGGATGAATGGCAAGACGCGGCTGGGTCTCATTGCTCTTCTCACCATGGGCGCAATGTAAGTACTTCTTGATTAGACCGTTGTGAAGCTTGCTAACCTGTGGTAGCGCCTGCATTCTCTCTCTCGCCCGCGTTATCGCTCTTTCCCATCGCCGCATAGGCACCGTACCTGTCTTCGACGTGACGTATTACACCGCCACTGTCTACATCTTTTCCGTTCTCGAGATCGATGTCGCCATTCTATGTGCATCTATCCCCATCTTCTGGCCGCTTGTCACTTCCTTCGCCACCAACAAGATCCTCATCGTCAATGAAATTGAAATCCGGACCGAACGCCGCAGCGACGCCATTTGCCTCGCCGAGCATGGGCAAGCGGGTTTTGGGCAGATGGACTTCGACGCAGAGGGGAGAGCGAGTAGGATGAGTGTACTGGGCGGCAAACCGGATATCGAGAAAGTCCACCGCAGCAACTCGCGCCTCCAGCGTTCCATGCCACGACAGCACAGACACAAGCCCTCATCGGCATCATCACACAAAGCAGTCGGCATCAGCATCGGAAGCCGGCCATCACAGGATTCGCAGCGCGATCTAAACCCCAACCTCTCACGTCAAAAGTCAACCCACTCTTATAATTCGACATCGCAGGGCTCAGGGCTGGCGCCGAGCTCTGATAACACGCATGCTCGCTATGCTGACAAGTACGTGCAAAATTGGGCTGTGCCAGATTTTGATACGGCAACCCCGTTACCAGCAGCCACTCCACCGGAGCGGACCTTTACGACAACGGTAGAACGAGCAGAGATACCATATGATCATCTTAGGGCTGTGGAGAAATAACGAATCGCTTAGGCTTGGCTCGGTTTGGTTGGTTCGGTTTAGCATGATACCCGATTGTGATTTGAAGAATAAAATGTTATTATTAGCGCACCTCATCTCTATTCTCTCTGTATGCTCTGTAATGTCCTCACTGACCACTCCCCGCTGACATCGACTTGCGACCAAGCACGGATACCCATCAGCCTCGAAGATCCGCGAACATCCTCATCAAGACGTCGTCTCGGAATCACGTCAGCGACCCGACGCTACCAGCAGCGGTATGCCTATCCACATCTTTCCAGCGCACACAGCATTACACAGTCCTCCCATCGTGCATTCCCTCTCCAAAAAACCCCACACATCCAACCTCGCTTCCGCATCTCCTCGCCCACAACCACGCCCCTATAAAACTCCCATCCCCGCTTACTCAAAAGCACCAAGTCGCCGAGATTACATACTCACCCCATCTAATTCCCGGATCCATCTCCCTTTCCAGAACAAAGCGGGTCGCGGCTCTGACACCTTAGCGTCTCCCCTTCGGTATCCGTAGCCGCGATCCACGAGCGCCAATATCTCGGCTAATGCGCTAGTGGAGTGGATAAACTGCGGATGGAATTATGCTTAAGGTTAGGAGATGGCATGGTTAGGGTTGGCGGGAGTGGGGAATGGGGAGGTCGGGCACGTTTGGGTAGGTAGGTCGTATAGTGCTGTAGTGTGGAAGGATGAGTTGGGTAAGATTTTAGCTTAGCTTAGCTTAGCGGTGCGGGATACAGATGCATAGGATTGCGTTCGTTCGTGCGGCATCGGTGGGATATACGAACTACGTTTTCTTTCTTTCTTTTCTTTCTTTTTTAGAGACCTGGCCGAGGATGGGTGAAAAGTCGGACCGTTGTTCAAGGGTCCACGCATATCGATGGGGCTTAGACGGGCTAATCTCGGTGAATAATAGCCGTTTAGACAAGCTTGGGGGGGGGGGAGGGGTATGTCTGGGTTCACCGCGTTTTTTTTTACGATCAGATTACCGGCCAATATCGCTTTACTCTCAGTATGAGTATGAGCATGAGCATGAGCATGGGTTATCAATCTGCCATTTGCTATCATTAAGACTATTTCTAACTACCGGAAGATTAACTCGAGTTTACTACCAACTGCTCGTTGCCATTCCTTGTTCCTCAATCACTGCTGCAGACGAATAGAATGCCGTTTCCTAGCTGGCATATTACTCAATTATCTCTTCGTAACTTCACAGGACGATCATGTCTGCTCTTGCTTAAACGCTTCAGATGCACTTACGGCGATACCATCCTCTTTATCCTATTTGTTGTCACGAGCAGACCAGTGCCATCGGTGTATTCACTCAGTGACTACAATATATCGCTCAGACGAACCGTTCTCTGTTGGTGTGGCCCTGTGCTTGTATGCGCATAGCTATATGCGGGCATGGTTCGATACTACTCTGGTTCACAACATGAAGGAATCTCCGTAAACGAATGATGCTGGCACGTTGCGCGCTTTGGAGAGGTGTAGGATGTGACCGATGATTACGGTGCAAACTGCAACTGCGTCTCGCTGTTGTTGGTAGGAAAAGAAATTGGGTAGTATTTACTAGGAAGCCTCAGCAGGGCAACGTGAATACCAAGGAAACAGACGGTTAGTCTAATCGTAAGAACTTCGAGAACTCCGTCTCCTGGTGGAGGATCAACCATCCATTCCACCCGAAACAGAAAATAGTCATGCCAACTAAACATGCCTATCAATTGGTAAGTAGGACTTCCCAACTCCGCATACTCTCCCCCCCCCCCGCTCCCCACCAACCTACGCAGTCTTCTTCCACACGGTATACACGCCCAACAAACTACTCACGGTACCGGCCAACCCCACAACGCCATCGTCAAACTTCGCCCACCCTAAGGCCGAACTCGGAATCGTAATATCACATAGATCGCTAATGAGCTGGATCTTGACCGCATTCGCCTCCCTTTCCACTTTCTTCTTCTCGACGACACCCTCGCCGTCCTTCTCCGAGATCCTCTGGCTGCGCAGATTGAGCTGGTACAGGCTGTACAGCGAGGAGACGATGCTGAAGGAGATGCCAGTGAACCAGGCGCGGTAGCCCTCGCGGAGCAGGCGTTGCGAGGCTGAGAACTTGCGGATCGATGTTGCGTCCAACTGCACGATTATTAGCCCATTTCACTCCATTACTTCCCGTCAAGTTAAGTATAGAGAAGGGGGTTTCCGTCTACGCACCACCGTAGCATTGTCAAAAAGCATATACCCCGCATACCCTAGCTGCCGCCCTACGGCCGTCCACCGCAACACGGGATCCATCGCTTTGGCATCGCTCGCCACGGCGGCAGCTTTGAAGTGCTCGACGAATTTGCCTACGCGCATCACTTTGCGCGTCATGCCGAATTGCTTCTTTGTGGCTTCGAAGGGTGCTATGGTCGACGTGGGGTGGTTTGTGCGGTAGAGGTACCATGCTAGGAAGCGGGAGAAGTATTGCAGTGTGCGGAGGACTTTGTCACGGCCGACTGGGGGTGGGGTTAGTAGGAATAAGGGTGGAGTGGGCGGGTGATGGGGTGGGACAGGGGGAGGTGGATGGAGGAAGGTTTGGGAGAGGGGAAGACGAGCGTTTGTGATAGGGAATGGATAGGTAGAGAGAAGACGCACCAGTAGTCGCGACAAACTTCAAGTAATGCGCCACCGAAGGGTGGTAGATTAGAGCGTCCGCGACCATCTTGTTTGCTTCGCTATCGCCGAACAACAAGCCAAGCAAGTATCTCGAAGGGGAGCGATCCAGCGTCCTATTCGGTTCTAGATAGTGTCGATTGGCAGAATGGTGCCTGAGGTCGCGAGTGAAGTGAGTGGACGTAGAGAGTGAAGGAGTGTTGATATAGGTTGCGGAGTCGAGACGCGCAACGTGCGGTTCCGACAGCTTGTGATTCTGTCGCGGGCGAAGCCGAATGGAGCTGCGGGACCTCGGCAAAGCGCACGTACGAATCACGAGATTCCTCGTCAAGTAGTTCTTGCAAATCAAATGGACTAAACAAATGTCCAAATCATCAATGCACCTGGCTACTAAATAGCAGAGGGCGCCTCGAAAAGCTATAAAATATCCGTACATGGGGAATCTTGCCCCTTAAAGCCGCCCCATCCCGTAGCCGGCCCCACATCGGTATGCATGAATACGCCATAACCCATAAATGCAGATACTTTTACACCTTGTAGAAGCAGAAAGTGTGATAGAAGTCGGCCGCATCCAGCTCCTCTTCCGTAGTCAGCAAGCGCCCATCCCTACGATCTCGAACACCCATCCTCTCGCTCAGCGGACCAAGCTCAGGGTCGTCTTTCTGCTCGTCCCAGACCTCCCTAAACGGTTTCCGATATTGCAATTCTAGATTGTAGTCTTCTGCAAGGGCACGGAAAGCCTCCCAGGGGACGACGTACTCCGGGACCTCTTCGACGGCTTCTTCGAGGAAGTAGAAGTACTTCCAGCCAAATGGCGGGCGGAATGTGCCGTCGGGCGGCGTCTTCGAAGGGAACTTAACCCTATAGATGGAGTTGCCCCATTCGAAACCCTCTTCCTCGGCCTCGCCATCTTCTTTCTCCTCTTTCGCCTTGCCTTTTTCTTCATCGTCTGGCTTATCGCTGTGTGCGGTCTCGGAGTCTTTGGGCTTGGGACTATCCAGACTCTTCTCCGGATCCCAGTCGTCTTCGTCGTCGCTGGCGAATGCTGGCCGGTCATCATCCTCCTCTGTGACCGCATTCGTGTTGGTGACTGCAGTGCCTGCGGCCTTGTGATGCTCGATAACCTTGGCGGAGAGGACATCGGAGTTTGGAATGGTTCCAATGAAACGACCGCCCCTCTTCAATGCGCCAGAAACGTTCCGCAACATGCCTCTCGCCTTTTCTTCGCTCTCAAAAGCATAGTGCATGCAGAACATCATGGTGACCATGTCGAAGCCTCCGCCACCCCAACGCTGGCTCATGGCGTTGCCAGGGCCGACTCCAGGATCGAAGCCTACTTCCTTCACGATGGGGATCTCGTCGAGCCGCTCGCTGAAGCAATCCTTGGCGAAGAACTCGGCGTGGAAGACGCGACCTCTGGCCCTCTTCCGCATCTGCTCGTGACGTTCTCGCGCCTGTTTGATCGAAACGTCTGCGGGGTCCGCTCCGACGTAGAGAGCGACCTTTCGTGAAGCCTGCCACTTTTGCAGGTCGCCGCCCTTGCCGCATCCAATGTCCATGATTTTGAGATTGCGCTCGTTGCCGATGAATTTCTGGATGGTCGATGACTTGACCCAGTTGTTGTAGGCCCGCAGTCCTTTGATCTTGGAGTCTGTGACGCGCCAGTCTCGGCCGCGCTCGGGCACCATGTTGTAGTGCTGCTTGACGACATCGTGCACGCCTCGCTGAGCGGCCTGCTGCTGGGCCGTCTTCTCGGCTTCTTGCTCTCGCTGCGCCTGGCGTTGGCGTGCAGCTTCACGGTCGGCGGCGGTGATGCGCGAGCCAGCACCTGGACGTTTGCGCTGACGGGGCGGCGACCGGGAGCGAGATGGGGATCTAGAGGGCGAGCGCTGTCGCTTCGTGCCTCGTTCGGGGCCGGCTGAATTTGCCATTGTAGCGAGGGGTGTTGTGGAGCTTAGGCGGTGGTCCAAGCTAGTAAATCTCGACGGGAAGTATGCAGATTCTTATGTCTCTAGCATCAGCATTGCTTCCATGTGAAAGGACAAAGTAAAGGCGAGGGGAGGTGGTGAGGTAGTCAGTGACAAAGACGGAGCTTGGGCGGCGATTTCCCCGAGGTTCTCCCGACGCAGCATCACAGCTGCCCGCCAGAGCTCAGAGGCTCAAAACATCACCTCGCCATCACGCCGCAGCCTCAAGGCCTGTCCTCCTTCCGTATCTCCCACCACACTCTCATATTCCCCCCGCAAACATGGGCGAACCACTGTTCGCAAAGTACCCAGATCTCCAGCTGGCGCAGCACATCTTCCAGCTCACCAATCCCACATGCTCAAAATCCGCCAAACAAGCTTCCCTCAAGTCCGTCCAAGATGCCATCCAGGAGCATAAGATGGCGCCGCTCTACCGGTACCTCGCCCATCCGGTAGACGGTGTGTTGAATGCGCCCGGTGAGGGCACCGCACAGCAGCCGACCAGCCACCGGAGACCTTCGTCAAGTGCTGCAAGCATGCTCGCCACCAAGAACCCGAGCGTTGAGATTCCGCTAGCATGGGACGAGGAGCTGTACGAAAGCCTAAAGGCTGAAAACGAGAAAGAGCTCGAGGCCATACAGAAGGAGGAAGACGAGGCGGTGGAGAAGGCTGGTGAGACGGAGATCCAGGCAGCGCGGGGGAAGAGGGCCGAGCTCTACAATCGCATCGGCGACAAGGTAGGCATGGTTGTGTGCTTCAAAGAGGCCATCTGACATTCTTGCAGGAGAAAGCCATCGCAAGCTACGAGACCATCTTCGAGAAGACGGGCATCCTCGGCACCAAGATCGACCTCGTCCTCGCCATAATACGAATTGCTCTCTTCTTCGGAGACAAGGTGCTGGCCAAGAAGACGGTCGAGCGTGCAGGCGTGCTCGTCGAAAGCGGAGGCGACTGGGATCGTCGCAACCGTCTCAAGGCATACCATGGACTGCACTCCCTTACCGTACGCTCGCATTCACAAGCCGCCCCCCTCCTCCTCGACAGCCTGTCCACTTTTACCAGCTACGAGCTCTGTAACTACTCATCCCTCGTCATCTACGCTATCCTGGCAGGTTCCGTGTCGCTCAAGCGAGTAGACTTCAAGTCGAAGGTGGTCGATGCACCGGAGATCAAGGCTATTGTGGGCGATGCTGAAGACAAGCTCTCGGCCATTTCTGGACAGACTTCGGCTGGACCTGCAGCAGGCGATGAGGAGATGGCGGATGCGCCGACCACGGCTACGCCAGTCCCGACTGCCGTCAACCTGACAACGCTGGGTGGTCAGCAAGACGCCGAGGTTTCCATTGACTTCTCGCCGCTTGCTAAGCTAGTCAAGAGCCTTTACGAGGGCGACTATAAGAACTTTTTCGGAGCGCTCGGAGAGGTCGAGGTGAACTTCTTGAGCCAGGACCGCTACCTCTACGAACATAGGAACTGGTATGTCCGCGAAATGCGTCTGCGGGGCTACCAGCAGCTGCTTCAGTCCTACCGTGTGGTCGGTCTGCAGAGCATGGCCAGTGACTTTGGCGTCACCGTGGACTTCCTTGACAAGTAAGTCTATCACATAGGGCGCGATATGGCTTATTCTGACGTATATAGGGACCTCGCCAAATTCATTGCTGCTGACCGGATACCTTGCACAATCGACCGTGTCAAGGGCATCATCGAGACCAACCGACCAGATGACAAGAACAAACAATATGCAGATGTCGTGAAGCAGGGCGATCAACTAATTACCAAGCTGCAGAAATACGGGCAGTCAGTCAGGTTACGGGGAAGTGAACGCGGATAAGCGATGGGTGATATGCTTCGCGAGGATCGTCTGGCAACTTTGTAGACTACATAATTAGAGCTCTCCGGCGAGTATCGTCTGAAGCATGAATATGAGGCAAAAGCTATTCGAACATCTCCCACGCTATTCCCAGCCACCTTGTAATTCACGCAGCCATCACGTCTGCCCGAGAAGCTCAGACGTCGTGTGACAAGTCCTGAAGACCCTGCATAGACTTTTATCTGCCACCTACCAAGCCGATCGTCGTTAAAATCCCTCGTCCATCCTCCATCTATTCCCGCATACTCCCGCGTCCAGTCGTACGCAATCGTATCTCGTTTATCGCTGCTAAAGGCGGCCCGCGGGGGGAAGAGTGGGTAGGCAGATCAAAGAGGCGTCGATAGGGTCCAGGGTCCATCACCATGTCGCCCTCATCGGCTCGCTGGGTCGCCCTGTCGGCCAGACGCTGTTTCAACACCAATGGTTCGACGATACAAGCAGGCAGGCTGTCGCCCGGCGTGGGCGCCAAAGGTAACTTCATCCCACCGCCTTTTCCGAATGCAGGGGATGTTTCCGGACACATGTTGCTCACCGTAGTGGGGCAACTGCACGCGTTGCTGCAGAAAAAAAAATCACCGCATCTCCGCTCGTTTGATCTGTGAAAAGCAATTGTTGGTTGAAGATAGTCATATACGGGGGGTTCTATCTACGTTTTTAAGGAAGCTTGCTCACTTATCTTCTCATCTGAAGGGTCTTATAGGGCGACCCCTCCGTATCGAACCATGGCAACCTCCGCTCCCCGCCCGGCCCTCACTTTCGACAACATCAATCCACATGTCAAGGAGGCGAGATATGCTGTCCGTGGCGAGCTAGCCGTCCGCTCGGAGGAGTACCGCGCGAAGTTGGCAAAGGGCGAGGGCAAGGATCTTCCCTTCGACACCGTCATTGCAGCAAACATCGGCAACCCCCAGCAACTCGACCAGAAGCCCATCACCTTCTTCCGCCAGGTTGCTAGCCTGCTAGAGAACCCGCTGCTGCTCGAGCATGAAGATGTGCTTATCAATAGCTTGGGCTACAAGTCGGATGTAATCTCGAGGGCGAAGACGCTGCTGAAGGAGGTCAAGAGTGTGGGAGCATACAGCCAGAGTCAAGGTGCACCGGGCATCAGGGAGAGCGTTGCCAAGTACATTGAGCGTATGCATGGCGTGTCAAGGTCGCTGGCCTCACTGACATGATACAGGACGGGATGGCTACTCCGCCGAGGTCAAGGACATCTACCTCAGCAATGGTGCATCCTCTGGCGTCAACACCCTGTTGCACGTTATCTGTGCCACCCCGAAGACCGGTGTCATGGTCCCTATCCCACAATATCCTCTCTATACCGCCACACTCTCCGTGCTCAACGCTCGATGCGTACCATACTACTTAGACGAGAGCCAGGCGTGGGGAACAAGCCTCGCGGAGATCCGGTCTTCCTACGACAAGGCCATCTCTGAGGGCACCGATGTCAAGGCGATTGCCATCATCAACCCTGGAAACCCCACAGGCGCCAGTCTGCCCGCAGAAGACATTCGATCTGTGCTCGAATTTGCAGCCGAGAAGAGCCTCGTCGTCATCGCCGACGAAGTTTACCAAACCAATGTCTTCATCGGCGAGTTCATATCTTTCAAGAAAGCCCTGCGCGACCTTCAGAAAGACCAACCCGGCAAATTCGACCACGTCGAGCTTGCGTCGCTGCACAGCGTGTCCAAGGGCATGGTCGGCGAGTGCGGACACCGTGGTGGCTACTTTGAGCTTGTGGGCTTTGACCCGAAGGTTGCGGCGGAGATCTACAAGTTCATCAGCATTCAGCTTTGTCCACCGGTGCTAGGACAGTGCATTGTCGAGCTCATGGTCAACCCACCAAAGGAGGGTGAGCCCAGCCACGAGTTGTACAAGAAGGAGTATGACGGTATCTTTGGCGGCCTCAAAGAGCGGGCATATGCGCTGTTCGAGGCTTTCAAGCAGATGGAGGGTGTAGAGATTTCAGAACCCCAGGTACGTTAAATTTCTTCCCATCTCAAAGTTATTCCACTAATGCTTGACAGGGCTCTATGTATCTCTTCCCCACCATCACCCTACCTCAAAAGGCCATCGAACAGGCCAAGAAAGAAGGCCGCCAACCTGACGAGTTCTATTGTTTCCGCATGCTAGACGCTACTGGCGTGTGCGTAGTTCCCGGCTCAGGCTTCGGGCAGAAGGAGGGTACGCTCCATTTCAGGACGACGTTCCTTGCGCCTGGTACCGAGTGGGTGGGCAGGATTGTCAAGTTCCATAGGGAGTTTTTGGAGGAGTTCAAGTAGAGTGGATGAGTTTGGAATGAACGATGGCATGGGAAGTGTAGGAGTTCGACTTTTCAACCTACATGGGAGAAAACCTTTACGACTTAGTCACATAGACATTCCAATATCTCAACTTGGCGCATGGAGATCTTAACTATGTCTCATCCACCCGCCGGACCATACCTCCCTCTCCGTCACAAACTCCTCTTCAAACACCAACGGCACCTGCCCCGTCCTCTCCCAAAACCCCCTTGCCTCCTCATTCACAAACAACCCCCTCATCAACCTAGCCTCAATCTCAGGCGGCGTCCAGTCCCGCTCCCCAGCACGCAAATGCTCCCTCGCCAAGTCATAAACCTCAAGTACTTCCTTAGAGACATACTCGCCGGCCTGCAACGTGCATAGCGAAGCGTTCGTACGATCACGCGGCAGATCGCGCGTAGAAAAGACAGCAGAGCAGAGATCGGCGAACGACCATGTATGCGCGTCGACATCTTTAATCATGTCGTCCCACCATACATAGCAAGAACCACTCCCGCGCAACATCGGCGTAACCAGCGACATAGCATGGCCACAAGACAACAATATCACGCTCGTCATATAGCAAGCACCCTGCTCAGCATCGCAAGCTGACCACAGCGCTTTGACAAAAATGCGCGTCATTACATCCCAGTATCTACGCCTCTGCGCCAAGTTCTCCTTGTAGTATTCATAAATGTAGAGGCGTAGTTCCGCGGGCAATTTCATAAAGGGAAAGTCTACGGCATCGTGAAGCGTTTTCGGGGGCCGTGTTGGCGTGCTCAGGAGGGCGAAGGCGCGGCCGAGGAGCATGCCGAAGACGGCGCAGTTGGCGTAGAACCAGCGGGGGCGGCTTCTTTGGCCGTCGCCATAGAAACCGGGCGTTGTGAGCGTAGAGACGTATTCTTTTATGGAGCTCTCGAGTTCGGCGGGGAGGGTAGGAGAGAGGAGGGGTGAGGGTTGGCCATTGGGGCTGCGCTGGAGGAGGGTGTCGATGGTGGATGGGGAGGTGCGGGCGTGGGTGAGGAGCGGGTGGTTGAGGTGGTTGGGTGTGAAGGTGTGACCATTGAAGGTGAATGTGTTGGTGAGGTCGGAGGATGCGAGAGTGAGGTTCATTGTTGGCGGTTTGGAGGTGTTTTGAATGGTGGTGGTTGCGGAGGAAAATGTTCGAGTCAGCAAGTGGGGTGGGGATTAGTGCACTGACTCACATGTGAGGCTGCATATCGTTCATATGCTCGCCTGCTGTGGGATAGAATTCTTTTGACCATTACACCCTCATTATGTTTAGAACGCATGGCTCGCTAGAAAATCGTGAAGGTTTCGCGTTTATGCTCCTTCGTGTTACAATCCACCATCTCCGCCACTCCTCCCATGATGCTTATGGGGGAAATAGCTATTGCCAACGGAGGCATACAACACCGAAATGGCAAGCAAAACCTAGACTAACTGAACCCATAGATAAATTATGCTATATCTCCGTTGATATGTTTCGTTGCTATAGCAAGTTTAAAGGAAACTGGTGCCACAATTCGTACCTAGGCTTGCCATATATAGAACTAACGGGTTCAGAAGAAGGCACTTAAAGGCTTTTTCCGATATTCGTTTTCTTTATTCCGAAGGGTAGGTAATAAACGTGTGCATGTAGTCGACTATGCTAGAACTACGTACACCAGCAGCCTAAGAAGTGCAAAAGAGGACCTTTACCATGTGTGTTGAACACATTGCATCCAGGTCCCTCGATGTTCCCACCAGCCGCTACCTCCGCCACTTGCAGGACTCTCTTCCGCTCTTGTGTGTTCCGTATCTTCATTTATTTAACATGTAAATTTTCACGGGCCTTTCGTCCCAATGAAGTCATGGCATCCCTTGGTCGCGGCATCAAGTCTATGACACAATCTGGCACGATGTGCCACTGTAGAAGGTCAAGCTACACGGCTTGTCGAGCGTGTACCTGAGGGAGGTGTCCTGCTGTGTGTTGCAGTTTAGAGGCGTGCTGCCGATTTGCCGCTTGTTACAAAGGTCGCCGCATTGTTGGCCAAAGGAGTCGCAGACGGAGCTGCCTTGCACGGCGGCGGCGAGGGCTACGATGGTGGCGAGGAAGAAGCGGGTCATCTTGTATAGAACTAGAATAAATCTTTAGGGTACTGAAGAGGAAAGGATAGAGGTCGGTCTGGGACGCACTCGGTAAGCTGGGTTGGTGTTGCGGTTTCGGGTGTAATACTGATGATCTAGTACTGAGTTTTCGACTAGATAAAATAGGCCTTCTGTATACTTTCACTTTGGAAGTATTCCATCTACAATAGTTTAGATTCTATATAGTACCTACCGTGCACACCACGTCTATTCTGCGAACTTTTGCCAATTGCGGTGGCATGTAGCGATTACACGACGAATATTACCTAAGACTATTTTCTCATATTGGGGTTCGAGCGCGCGCATTATTACTTACCATTCTTGTCGATTTCGCGAGGATATCGGTCTCCATTAGGACGTTGTTGGAGATTCCTCTTTTGCTATCTCGGAGCCTGCCCTTGAAGACTTGCAAGTTCTGGTTAGATGAAGTAATACACTAGTCAGAAGGACAGTGAGCCATTCTATTCGATACAACTAGCATGATCGACGCATTAAAATGGCGCAGTTGTAGAGCGATAGCATGGTGATACCCGCGCAGGTATTCTCGATTAGGGTGCGTTGCTGCACCGCAAGGCTGAATGAGCTGCACGATTTTCCCGGCTATCACTCTTCCAGCAATTACGTATTGCTTGTTTGGATTTATTGGATTGGCCTAGACTTGGAGACTATACCGATATTTATAGACAATTTCGCTATACTTAATAGGAAATACTTCCAAAATACAGGGCTCTGTTGCGGCTGCTCTTTTGTTAATCTAGCATCGGAGTTGCACCTAAAGCCATGGGTTCCCTCGCAATGCGCCGCGTAATATAGATACGATTAAAAATGCTTAAGAGTCATCTACAGTGCATGAGAAACAGAAGACAGAGTGGGGGCCTATTGCGATATGCAATCAGGGTTTGCAAAATCGCCACCGAAAACCAGGTAGGGCCACCGCTCCGTGGTGCCGAAGACTTCTAGGTCTTCTGGGTGGTGAATAAGGTAACACTGATTTATGTTATTGGCTAGCCATTGAGGCCACGGACTTTGCTAGCAGATATACACGAAAAAATACGAGTCCAGGGTAGGATTGCCTGTTCCCAAGAATGGGGGCCGCCCGACAATACCACTACAGCCCTGCCATATTTCTAACCCCTACTTTGCGTAACAATATTTCCAGAACTTTGGAACCCGAACATGAAGGCAAACGGTCGCCCAGAGGTGAAATTGTTAAATCAAGTGCAGAGTTTTGTCGAAAGCGCGTGTGATCCGCTACAGCCCCAGTTTGGGGGCGCGCCCCCACGAATACAGGATGCTAGATTTTAATTTGAAGGCAATTAAACCTGTATTGTCATCACAGATAGTTCATGAACCAACACCGAAGGTGACTCTTCTGTGGTTGGACAAGGCTGACCTGCTACCGTATCGTCGATGTCCGCGATCTCTCATTTTGGGGCCGTCGGCGCGAGAACATAAGGAAGCGGTCCGTACGCGCTTCACATCCTGATCACTGTTGGCCTTCCCATAATTTGTTAATTATATTTTCTGGTAAATCTTTTCGAAAGACTTGACATGTCCGAACTCGATGCTCAATTCGTTAAGCGAGGTCTCTGGACCAACCTTGATAAGGGCACAGTCATGGGCAAGACCATCACGACCGATACAAGCATTGGCGTTCTCATAGTCGCTATTCTTGCAATTCTCTCAACCTTAGGTTTGTAGCTCTACCTAGTATTGCGCCTGTTTAGTAACAGAATGATTACCAGCGGCTGGCCATTTGTGGAATCTTGTTATCTTCTGTGTTCATCAGTGCCGCACAAAAGGAGGGTTAGAAGATGGTCATTTCAGACAGCAGCAAGCCATTTTACGCACCCTACCCACATCAACGTCTCTAATGGCTGACTCATTGAGGCTCTGGTGGGTATGGAGGAAAAGGGGCAAATCAGGTTCAGCGATACATCGCAGATCCTTGTCTCTCTTCCTGCTCGCACTTACATTCACGGCTATAACGCTAGCAGCTGGCGTCTTCTCTTCCTACGTGGTCTCCAGCTCTGACCTTGAAGTTCTCGTGGAAAGCCCATTCTGCGGAATCATCCCGGCTTGGGAGAGTGACTTTTCTGGCAATAGCTACGTCTATCCAGCGGCGGTTATCGAAGCCTCCAACACTTATGCTAGCCGTTGTTATCAGAATGCTTCCACACTCTCAGCGATCTGCAAAGTTTTCATCCACCCAGCCCTGCCGTACAACATCACTCGTGTTCCATGCCCATTCGCCTCACCTCTATGTTTGGAACAAGATCCGCACGCTGTTGAATTGGACACTGGGCTTATCGATGTGACGTCCACCTTTGGACTCAACACTCCCCGGGAAGACCTCGTACGATATCAAAAAAAGACGACATGCTCAGTTCTGCCACTTGACAACTACACCAAGATCGTGGACGCATCGAAAAATGAGGACACCTTCGGTAGAAAGGCTATCTTCCCAGAGGAAAGGATATTAACCTTGAATTACGGTAAACATCCTGCCTTACCGGAAAATATCACTAGGTGGTATCCTATTGTCACTGCTAACATATCAAGAGCTATGAGCGTTACGTAAGTGGATATCTGTTTCTAACATCAAAACACTGCTAACTGAAGTTAAAGTTCTTCGCTAAGTTACTCTTCGCCGGACTGGGCTAGCTGGTCCACCTTTGAGCCGTTGCCGGAGCTTAGATCCGAAGATAGCGATACCGTTATTATATTTGTCTCGAAAAACAGAGTGCCGTTTGCGAAAGAAATCAACGACCCATTGTTTGCTGCGCATATAAGAAGCACAGAACAGGCAGCCGGGATAGATCTCACTGGTTTCGTCGCTGATTCTCCAGTTACCGCGATGGGATGTCTCGAGCAGGTAAGAGCTAAAATCCGTTCGACGGCAGTACTGCCAGTGTAGTACAAGATCCTGACTGTGAAAAATGACAGTATCGCTTCTGTTTTCTCCACAAGGAAATTGAACATTGCACAGAATTAAGCGGTCTGCCGAGCGATTCCACGTTCAAAAATATGACCAACGCCAGTGAGCTACAAAAAATAACACTTGAGCTTTTACTCAGATTCAGCTTCCTCATACAAATGGGCACCTCCACAAAACTCCAAGCGCCACTCATGCAAGATCTCAACGAATATATACCTTCATTACCCGACGAACAGTGGATCATCGAAGTCCAGGCCTGGTATGAAAGTGTAATTGCTTCGCTGCAAATCATGTTCGCAGATTACGCCATAGGTCCTGACCGACGTAATCCGTCTCTAAGCCGCGACCCAACTCCGAATACGTCCATCATTGAGCCCCAGACTCCTGGAGAGCGAGCACTATGCGGCATGCAGAAGATGCGTAAGCCCACGGGATTTGTGTACGTATCAAATTTCAATCTTGGACTGTTCCCCAAAAAGGGCTTATCGACCATGGAGTCTCATACAAATGTACCGACGATGCAGTCTCCAAGGGGTGTGATTGTTTTATTCAAGGCGTCTAATACTACCCTAAACTAACTTGACACCAGTAACATTAGCGTTTTCGGTCTCACATTTCTGGCTTTATTCTGTAGCGGGTTAGCAATCACTGAGATCTCCTTGTTGAAATTCCTCATTTACCTCAGCACTTTCCGTCATGCATTGGCGCCACGTATTGAGAGCTGGATTCAAGGCGGAGTCCTTCAGCTTCAACGGCGAGCATACCAAGCGCAAAGTCAAGGTACATGGACGCGTCTAGACCAGGAAGTACCCATAACAGGAAATACTGAGTTACTCGGTGACCTTTCTGATGGCCCAACGTCGGCCTCGACGCTGCCCAGGACGACTTCTTCGACTTCCCTCTCTAATAATGAAATGACCAATACCACTCCGACGTTCAATCCAACAAGCTACCCGCAAGCTAACACGTGCGCCATTGGTGCTGCCGACAACTTCTCTACTTCGAGCGCTGCCGGTCGCCAGAGTGGTTGCTCTTCTAAGCCACCCGCAAGCCCTGTTCCTTCTACTAAAACACCATCCCAGTAACTCCAACCCTCATTCAGCGCCTCTAGGCACAAGCGTCATACCACCTTCGGTTCCCAACCAGACTTCTACTCTTATTAGCAACACAAGCGTCGGTCCAGTTGCCTGCTAGATGCTGGAACGCCTGCAACATTAGCGGCGGCTATTTATCCCCAAAAGCGAGTTGTCTTACTTCGCCCTAAACACTTAACACTGATTTTCGCTGCGGACGTCGCCTTCCTTCACGCTCTTTAACTCCGGCCAAGCGGCTTTCCCAAATCCTTGAGAAACCCCGACACCGTTGGAGTAGCTACGACAGTATTTCTCCCTAAAGGTAATATGGATACATATCTCAGAGCATGGGCCAAGAGTTTGGGCATGGGCCGCACCAATGAGATTGTATGGCTAGCCGCTAGTTCATGTCGTTGTTTCAACTTATTTTGGCCCCCAACTCTGCATGACCTCATCTTCATCCTTTGAGCAATTCCACAACCTGGTACAAAGCTACGTTGTTATTGACGTTTCGTACCACGATTCGATCGTGTAACGTTCAGTTTGGAATGACGAACATGAGCGTGACTTCGCGGTACCATAATGGCTTGCTGTTCATGAACTGTTGCCCCTGCTCCGGGAACCAACTTTCAAGCGTTTCATCCAACGTTTGAGACCTACATCGCTTAGAGCGACCCCACTTCAAGCGGCGCAGCATTCTTACTTAGGCTACAAACCTGTCACGAAAGGGCGCGTCGCACCACCAATCTTTGCGAAATTCCGCCGATTGCCACGCGCATTCGATGCAAACAATGGCTCCGAGGCGCGGCATGTTACTCTAACACAATGTAAATCTCTTACGCCATAACTAAAGCATGGCTTAGGTATCTCAGTCTCCCCTGGCATTGCCATCGACTTCTCCGCTCTTGCGCGCCCTGCACCAACAACCGCACGCCTCTTGCCACGCGCCACGACAGGAACAAGCGTCCGGAGAGTGGTGGCGATAATTTTATTTGTTGTCGCGGTACTCGGGCTCATCTTCTGCGTGGTAGTCTCCATTCTCATCTGCAAGAACAAGAACGCAAGACGAAAGCGGCAAAGAGCGTCCGAAACGATGGCTCCTGCAAAGAGAGATGGATATAAGGTTCTGCAGGAGTTAGGTCCGGAAACTGGTGGGGTCTACGAGCTGGCACACAACAATGAGGCGAGTGAAATAGGGGGCGGGCGGAGGGCGGAATTACCGACAGACGGGTTTGTTGCCGCGGTAAGTTTACTTGAACACGGATGTTTCAAGGCGCTGACAAGAAAGCCTGAACCGAGTGCCCAGCCTGCTGAGCTGTATTCTGAGGCGCGTAGTCCTGTCCATCGATAGACTTGCTTCTACCAAGCTGAAAACGAGCGAGTTTCCCTCGGGAAGCCATATGGGTTGTTGCGGGCCAGTCGAGTCCGTAGCGTAACAAGGATGCCTCAACGAAACAAATGTATACATTTCGAATCAACTCTAGGAGAGCGGTTTTGGGGCAACGCAATTCAGCGAATTATGTCCGCTTTGGCGTGATAGGGATGTGGTACGGACACGACGAAGAGTATTTCCGTCCGCTGTATCGATACGTCACAACATTGCAATGACAGAAGCATTTAGTGGGATATATGAGATTATATGTCACATTGTGAATGATTGCAAGTGTCCTTAGTATAGTGGCTGACTTTAGCTCTGGAGTCAATGTACTTTGGGGCAAACATCACAGTGAACTCCTAAGTCCTCTCAATATATTGCAAATATCCGCTAACTCCGTGTCTGCTCTTGTTTTACCACTCACACTCCCCAGCCTCCCATTAGCACCACTATCTTTGTCGAACGTTACTCCTCGCCACCGTCCCTGGACCGCACCAAGGATAAGACCGTGTTGTTTACAGTTTTCAACCTCTGCGCATCCATCAATCCGGATACTCGGGGCTGTGCGAGCTTGTGAGCAGGTATCTGTGGGAGGCGTGAAGGATATATATGGTATGAGCGGCGTTTGTGGCGAGCGATAGAGCAATTGTGAGAGTAATGGTTAGCGGGCTAAGGGGAGGATATAAGGGGAGGATACGTCCGTCTCTGAGGTAATTTCAAATGCATAGATGAGGGTTTGGTTGTAGACTGGCTGGTATCGGACAAAGGGTTGGGAGAAGGAATGAGAAGTATTAATTGCTGTTAAGTTGCTGGATCGTGCGGACGGTTCTTTCACAATCTGTGGATGACGGATATTTTCTTTTCTTACTGCTAAGCATCAGGTATACGTCTTCCACTAGAGTGAGCGCGGTTCAATTCTAGTTTCGAGGCTTGGCTTTTGGATGTAGTCTTGATATTCGAATAAAGTCTCGGATCCTTTTCGTCCTCATTAAGCTCGCCGTCTCATCTCTCCCGTAGCTCTTGCTACTAGTCTCTATTAGCTCCTCCGAATTATATGTCGAGCCGGGGTATACTTTTATCCCTGAATTTCTTAGGACGCTAAGTCTGCTACTACTTCCCCCGAG
This sequence comes from Darksidea phi, assembly GCA_030770425.1. Lineage (NCBI taxonomy): Eukaryota > Fungi > Ascomycota > Dothideomycetes > Pleosporales > Lentitheciaceae > Darksidea > Darksidea phi. The sequence continues at coordinate 54,417 of JASJFT010000053.1, forward strand.
TGCCGAGGCTAGCCCCCGAACCTCTAGTACCGTCCAGATATAACTATACACCGATTCGATCTTATAGCTACGGTACTTTTAATAGTATTAAGACGTCCGGCCTCTCCTCGGGTATTAGCGTAAGTATTAATCTAAAAAATATAAGATAGTATATATATAGCTATTCTAAGTTTAAAATTACTATTTTATTATTATAAGCTCCTCTAATATAAGAGTAAAAAGGACTAGTTAGTTTAGTTATCTAATCTAGACGCTATCTTAAAACTATTATATTCTTAGGATAACTTTTACGAGTAGCGGGTATTTAAATTATTACCTACTTCTATTATTATAGCTATTAATTAGCTAAGTAAAGGTACTAAGGTATTAGCTTATAAAGCTATATTTATATATAAATAAATTACGAGCCTAGAGAAGATAATCGAGGCCGTTATAATACGTAAAAAGTATAAAAAGAAGAGAATCTAGAAGTAGGACGTTCTAACTAAGGTAGAGGAGGAGGCTATTATTATTTAAAAGGCTACTAAGTAGTAGTAAGAGAATAAAAGATATTAAGTTACTACGTAATTAGGTATAAGCTAATAGGCTTTAATATACTATATATACTATAGAGAATCTAGATATAACTTATAAACGTATAAGAAGTCTACTATAGATACTACTTAATTATTATATATTATATATATCTTTATATAGAATCCGGGTTAGAACTAATAGAACGTTTATTATACTATTAGTTTCTAATAAATTAAGATTAAGTTAACGAATTCTATTACTAGAATAACTACTTAGGAAAAGATTTAATCTTATTTATAAGTATTAGATAAAGAACTAAAGATTAACTATAAAGAATTAAGATAGAAAATCTAAGAGATCTTCTACTCTCTTATATCTATTCTACTTTACCTTACTCTACTTACTCTATTTACTAAGATATAGATTAACTAGATTATTATTAGTTATACTCTATTTACTTTATTTACTAAAATATAGATTAACTAGATTATTATTATATAATATTAGATTACTAACTAAGCTTCTATCTTAGTTTTCGACCTTCTTAGAATATCTTATATTCTATAGTTTATATAGGATTATAATACTTACTTCCTTTTTTAAAGTTTTATTCTTAAAGTTATATTCCCTTTCTTATAATTTTATTTAGTAGTAGTCTAACTACTTTAGTAATTCTTTTTATACTATACTATAACCTACGTATACGTACTAGTAATTCTTTTCTTAGTCTAGTATTCTAGTTATTCTACCTCTTACCTAAGTATAAGAGTAGATAATATTCTACTTTATAGATATTTAAGCCTTATTCTTTATTTTTCTTCTAGATCTTAATAATATCTAAAGGTCCTAAGACTTCTATAACTCGTCGTCTTTATTTTACCTACTATATCCTTCGCTCTAGTTATATAATACTACCGGCTTAATCGTATCTAAACTATTAATTTACTAGCTATAAATATAAGATATTACTATTCTTAACTTATTATAGTAAATATCTCTTTTAAAATATTTCTTATAATCTAGTAATAACTAATAAGTCTTTTACTTATACTAAGGAAGAGTACTCTTAACTTCTATTTAAACTAAAGTTTACTAAAAATAAAGAGTTAGTTATTTAAACTTATAAATAGTATATTTATATATAACTAGCTTAATATAATACCTATTAATATAGACTTCTTAATTATAAGCTAGCTTCGATCTTTAAGTTAGAAAAATTAAAATAAATAGAAGTTATTTAATCTACTTCTTCTAGCTTACCTATATTACTATAGTAACCCTTATTATATAAGTCTACTAATTTTTCTACTTTTCTAGATAATTAGAAGCCTCTACTTTTAGGTACTTCTAATAATACTATTTAACTAAGTTCTAGTAGTCCTATAGGTTCTTAATTAGTTCCTATATATTTTAGCTAGTAGGCTATTTTATCTATTTAATTAAATATTTCTATTAATATCTAAACCTTTATAGTTCTTAAATTTTCTTAATTTTATATTTTTTATCTTTAAGTTTAATATTAGTAGCTACTTTAATATTTTCTAGTACTAGTTCTAGTAATAATATATAGAATACCGGGTATATTTTTATACCTTTAACTAGCTTTAGTCTATAGTTAATTAGTTCTATTTTTTTTTTAATTTCGAATAGTCTAATTTATAAATTATCTAATTTATTATATAGTTATTTAATTTTTAAATTTTATTATAAAAGGAAAATTTTATTTCTTCTCTTAAGGATCGGTCCCTTAAGTCTTTTTTTATTTACTATTTTAGCTATTATAAGGTTCTTATATACTATCTATATACTAAGTTCTTTATATAGTTCTTATATTAAATAGATTTTTTCTTCTACTTTAGTAGATATACTCTTAATATCTTTTAAATCTTTATAAATTATTAGCTTATATTTATAGTTTATATAATATAGTAAGTATTTAGTCGTTATAAATTTCTTACTATTATATACTAATTATACTATTAGTAGTAATTTAATCTAGTTATTCTATAACTTATTAATATAGAATCTTAGATACTTCTTTAAAGTTTAGTTTATTTATTCTATCTAACTATCTATTTATAAATAGAAGCTAGTTAATAGCTTTCTTTTAATTTCTAATTTTATAAGTAATATATTCTAAAACTTTAAGATAAATAGTTTATCTTTATTTATAAGAATCTATTCTAGTAATTTATAGTTAGTAATAAATATCCTCTTAATCTTATAAACTATCTTTTTTACTATAATTACTTTATTTATTAGGATAAAGTATACCGTCTTAGTTAATTAATTTATAATTATTATAATTATATTATATAATCTTCTTAATCCTAGTTTTAATAATAGTAGTAGCTTTATTATAAAGTCTATTATAACGTAAGTCTATAGTTATATAGATAGTACTAATAATTAAAGTAATCTATAGAGCTTATATCTCTTAGATTTATTTTTAGAATATTTTAAATAGTTATCTATTACTTTCCGAACTTTCTTTCTTATATTAATAAGTAGGTATTCTCTATCTATATATCTAACTATTTTATCAATTTCTAGGTATTCTAGTATCTTACTTTTATAAATTTCCTATATTAAGTCTCTTCTAAGACTTAGTAGTATATAAGATCTTATTTCTAAGTTATTTATTAAAGTAGAGTATTCTTCCTTATTAAAGTATATATTATTTTCTTCTAATATTCTATTAGTATCTTTAATAGTTTCTTAGGTCTTATTTCTTTATTTTTTCTTAATATCTACTATTATTATAATCTTAGCTAACTTTATATAATTATATATAAGAGTTTTATTAAATTCTTTTCGTAGAACTAGTTTATATATAATAGGTTTATTAGTACCTCGAAGATCTAATCTTCTACTAAGAGTATCTACTACTCTATTTAATATTTTTAGCTAGTAGCTTATCTTAAAGTCGTAATCTATTAGTAATTCTAACTATTAGAATTATTATTAGTTAAGTTTCTTTATAGTTATAAAACTTATAAGGTTCTAGTAGTTTATAATAATCTTAATCTTATACTTAGTTTCTATAAGCTATAGTCTCTATTATTTAAATACTAATATAATAGTACTAAGTTTCTTATTATAAATATTATAGTTTACTTCTTCTTTATTAAACTTATATAAGTAGTAGAATACTAGTCTCTATTTTCTATCTTCTTCTTATTAAATAAGTATTACTTCTAGTATATAGTCTAATACGTCCGTTTCTACTCTAAGAGGTTTTATTAGATTATATATCTATAATATAGATATTAATATAAATAGATTTTTAAGCTTATTAAAAACTTCCTATTATTTTTAGTTCTATTAAAATCTTTTTTCCTTCTTAGTTACCTTTATAAGTAGAGATATAGTCTTTAAGTAATCTTTAATAAACTTTTAGTAGAAGTTAGTAAATTCTAAAAAGGATTATACGTTCTTAACTAATATTAAAGTTAATTATTCCCTTATAGTCTATACTTTCTTAGGGTTTATAAATACTTCTTCTTATAAAATAATAAAATCTAAATATTTAGTTTTTATTTTATAAAATTTATATTTATTTAGATAAAATAATAACTTATTCTACTATAGCTTTCGTAATACTTTCTTTATATATTTTTTATATTCTTCTAGTATTTCTTTACTATATATAAGAATATCGTCTAGATATACTATATAGAATATATTTAAGTATTTATTTAGTATTTTATTAATAACTAATTAAAATATTACTAGTATATTTATTAGTTTAAATAGTATAACTCTATACTTATAGAGTCTATATTAGGTCTTAAATATTATATACTTCTTATATCCTTCTACTATTTAGATTCTATAAAACTCCTTCTAAATATTAAATTTCGTAATCTACTTAATCTCTTAGAGCTAGTCTATAAGTTCTCTAATTAGTAGTAATAAATATTTATTCTTCTTTATAATATTATTTAAATATCTATAGTCTATATAAAGTTATAACTTTCTATTTTTCTTTAAGATAAATAGAACTAGTAATACTATAGAGCTTTAACTTTCCCTAATATATTCTCTTTTTAAGTTTTTTATTAAGTATTCTTTTAATTCTTCTTATTAATCTACTATTAACGAGTATATAGGTCTAGACTTAAGCTTTATACTCTATTCTAGATATATCTTATAATCTTATTCTTAGTACTTTAGTAAATTAGTTTCTAGATATTCTTTAAATAACTCTTAGAACTCCTTATAGTCTTAAGGTATTATTAACTATAATTTTTTTTATATAATTATAACTCTTTATATTATAATAATACTAACTCTTTATAAGTTCTTCTTATAGATTCTTATAATCTTATAAGGTAAAATTAAGTCTATTCTTTCTTTTTAGAGTATATACTAGATCTTATAGCTAGATCTATCTAATCTTCTAATTCTTACGACTTAAGCTACCTACTTATAGTCTAGTACTTTATATAGCTTCTAATTTATCTATAGATTATATATTATTAACTAGTTATAATTAATAATTATATTAGTATCTTTAATTTCTATAATATTAAATCTATAATAGTCTCTAATATTTTCTATCTCTAAGGTTACTTTTTATATTTTAAGGTAAATTATATCTTCTTTATATTCTATAAATAATCTATCTCTAAGATCTACTTATATAGGTTTTTCTTTAATCTAGTAGAGAATTTTATATTCCTTTATTAATCTTAATAATAGGAGTATAAACTTAACTTTACTATTTATAATAGCTTAGACTTTTTATCTATAAATCCGCGCGTTTATCTTTAATCTAGCTAGTTATTAAATACCCTCTTATATAATTTATAAAGTTATCTTTTAGATACTTTTATTAGTATAACTCTAGTATAGCTAATAATAATCTAGTTTTTTAGTTTATTATTATAAAGGTCCTATTCTTTAGGGGTATCCTCTAGTTCTTAGGTTTTTTATTAGAGAGACGGCTTACCTAATTATTCTAACTTTAGACTTTCTTCCTTTCTAATTTTTTAAAATATTTTTTAGTTTAGTACTTATTATAGCTTTATTTCTAGGTCTTTATCTAGTAATAGTATATTCTAGTTAATAGACTTTATATTTACCTTATTATTCTAAATATTATAGTATCCCTACTATATACCTAGGACTCTTAGCTATCTATTAATCTTTAAGTTCTTAGAACTATCCCTATTCTTTATTAGATAACTATATTACTCGTATTACTTTATAAGGTACTCCCTCCTCTTAAGATTCTAGTAGAAGATATCCCTTTTTCTTCTAGTCGTAAGTTCTCTTTATACTAGGTATAGAATATATACCCTTTTATAATATATCTAGTATAAGGCCTCGTAGCTAGGTTTTTTATATATAATTCTATAATTAATATCCTATTTATAGTTCTTAGTATCTATTCTAGTTAGTTTATATAGCTATCGCCCTATAGTATATTTTATTAAAAAGTACTTTTTATATTTATTATTATAATAGCTATTCTATTCTAGCTATTCTTAGTTCTTATATTCTTTAACCTAATTATTATAATTATAGAGGTAGTATTCTATTATTAGATATTCTTCGTTCTAAAGATATATATATAAATAATTCTTAAGAAGTATTATAACTTTTTTCTTTTATTATATATAATACTTATATTCCCCTATATACTATATAAATAATAGATTCTTATAATCTAAACTATCTCGATTCTATATTATCTTATAGCCTTCTAGTCCTTAAAGTTTTAAGACTTAGTCTATTACTTACTAGCCTTAATTACTAGTAACGTATACTAGCTCTACTTCTCTAATATAGTATTTTATAATATATTAGCTAGTTCTATATATCTAATATTCGTTATATACTAGTTATTAGAAAATATCTTTTATAGCTACTTCTTTTAGCTTTAAGAGTCTTAATTCTTTTATTTCGAGCTCTAGATCTTCTTATTATTAAGAAACTTTCTTAACCTCGTTCTATCTACTAGCGTCGTACTATATCTTAGGTATTAAATTAGATTTAGTTTTCTTTTTTTTATTATATCTAATTATATTTATATATCTAATACTATTCTAGTTTTCTATATTTTTTCTTTTATTATTATATTCTTTAGTAAAGTATCCCTATATACTATAGTATAGATATACTTTTTTATTTTAATATTATTTTATCTTATTTATTAAAACTTTTTATAACTTCTTATTTTACTTACGTTTCTTATTCTTTAAATATTTCTTTTTCTAGACTATATTAATATTTATTTTATTATAATTCTTATAGAATCTATACTTTTAAGCTATCTATTCTTTTCTATAAACTCTTATTAATCTTATAGTATCTTACTTCTTAAGTACTTATTTATATAGTCGATTATTAATATAGATTACTATCTTAATTAATTCTATTAAATTATCTAATTTTTTAAATTAGACTAACTTATTCTTAATTAGCTTCTTAAGTTTATTATAGTATATAACTATAAGAGGTATATTATTCTATTTAATCTTATACTATAACTATTTAAATTTAATAGTATATATACTTACTAATTTAGTCTACCTTAGCCTTTAAATCTAGTATTCGACCTATTAGATCTTATTAATATCTTTAAAGACTATACGTATTTATTTCTTAAATAAATTCTAATCTTTAAATACTATTTTTATTTCGTTATATTACTTTAATAAGAAGTCTTTATTTACTATATAATTATTAATTAGGGGTTATATCTATATAACTACTTTACCTATTATATATATACCTATAGTAAGAATCTTATTCTAGTTACTAGTAAATATAGTAAAGTTAAACTAGTAGTATAGATCTAATTATATAAAAAATAGTCTTAAGCCTTTTTTTCTACTATTATATTTTTCTAGTATTAGGATTTTTAACTTCGTCTTAAGTCCTACTTATACCTATTATAGTAATTCTTATAGTAATATTATAGCCTATTATAACTTAACTATCTAAACTACTTATTATTAGATTAGAATTACTAGGTTTATTATTAGAGCTCTAGTTACGCTCTCTTTAGAGGTATTATATAAGCTAGATAGAGTTACTATATTAATATAATCTTAGTTTAAAGTAGTTAATATATTATATATTATATATACCTTTATATAGAATCTAGGTTAGAGCTAATAGAATATTTATTATACTATTAGTTTCTAATAGATTAAGATTAAGTTAATAAATTCTATTATTAAAATAACTACTTAGAAAAAGATCTAATCTTATTCGTAAGTATTAGATAAAGAACTAAAGATTAACTATAAAGAATTAAGATAGAAAATCTAGGAGATCCTCTACTCTCTTATATCTATTCTACTTTACCTTACTCTACTTACTCTATTCGCTAAGATATAGATTAACTAGATTATTATTATATAATATTAGATTACTAACTAAGCCCCTATCTTAGCTTCTAACCTTCTTAGGGTACTCTATATTCTATAGTTTACGTAGGGTTATAATATTAATCTATTACTAGTACTATTTTAATAGAATTCTAATATATTATTAAACTACGTAGCTTTTTATACGCGAAAAGTTAATAAGGTTAACTACTCGCTTATATTAACTACTCGCTTATAAAATATATTATCTATAGTTATAATAGTAGTATATAATAAGGAGAGAAGGATTATAGATATATCTATTCTACGACGATAGATCTCCTTTATATTAATAATACGCCGTCCCTATATTTTCCTATATATTAGCTTACTTAAGTAATAGTAAATTAGTAAGGCTTATATAAATAAGAATTAAGATAGAGTACTATCTCGGACGATAATAATCTTACTAGTTTAGTATTAGTACTATATAAAATTCCTTCTTTATATATTTAATAATAACTTAGAAGATAACTAATTCGAGTCTATTCTATCCTACTTTAGGCTAATAAACTAATTATTCTTAATTCGGATATAGGGTAAATATAAAGTACTATATACTACTACTCGTCTACTAAGACGTTATAGGTAACGAGATCTTAGTTACCTAATTATAAATCTCCTCTAAGATACTTTAGATCTATATTAACCTATTAAATCTAATAGGAAAGACTATTATTATTTACCCTACTATTTAAATCGTTAGAGTATAGCCCTTTTTCTACGTCTAAAGAAGCTATACTCTCGGTAGAACTATTTCTAATAGAGAAAGTACCGAAAAGCAACCGCGAGGAGCTCGCAAGGCGCTACCCTAACTCTTTTAAGAAGACACGAAGCGTGGGAAGGCTTACTACAATAATACCGAAGTTTTGCTCAAGGCTGCTCTACGAGTTAGTTATGAATAACACTATATACATACTATATTACTTACGCTGACCATATCTATAGATCTACAAGGCCATCTAAGGACATGTTAATAGGTTTCTTATTATAGTATATAACGATATCTATACTTATATGTAGAGTCGCTCTAGTTGGTGAAGTTCTCGTATATAATCATCCGAGCCATCGAGCAACCAGTCGCAAACAGGCCAAGGGCGATGATAGTAGATATAGCAACTTTCTGCCTGGTTGTGATCTTCAGGTTCCAGACAACGTATATAGGCATGGTTGTGAAGATGAAGTCTGTCACGATGTTGCTAACTTCTCCGCATCAGCGCGATACACCAGACAGGTTCTCAGGACGCCTTTCTTACCATTCAATAGGTAATTTATAGCTACCAATGTGCTCCGAGGCCAGCAACCTTTTCGATTGAGCGCATAATCCCAGTTTGTCTTGAACGGACGGCATCCAGCCGTCAAGGTAATAATTCCGATCAAGCCCACAGACGTAACCACGAAAATGAGTGGGCCCATCGCCCATCGTAGCTTTTTGCTGTCTGAGATCCTAAGTATCATTACTGCGATAGATACTTTGGTGAGGGTGATCGATATGACGGCAGGAATCTGTGCGATCGTGCTCCGGGTCCGCAGCTCGTCGTTCATCCAGCTTTTGCTGCCATTTTCGGACCGTCTCGAGGCAAGCATCTCGCGCTCGGTATTGCTTCGAGTGCAGAAATCGAGGAAGTCCTTTAGACAGTTCGGGCATACCTCGTTCGAATGACCAAAAGCGAGTGCAGAAATCCGGGTCGATTTCGAAAAGTTGCTTCCCAAACATGGCTTTGACAGAGGCGTGGAACATGTTGACCTTGACGAAGTCATACAGGTTATCATGCGCTTCGACTTCGTCCTTCTGACGGCAGTCCTTCAGTCTGGCCCCCATGTTCTCTGTGAACCGTTTCGCGAGAGACTTCAAGCTCGTGCCTGTCATGAACTGAACAATGAAGGAGTGCATGAGATAGTCGACGCGATGCTCAGGTTTGACGTTGGTACCCGGCAGCGGAGTACGTGAAAGACCCGAGTTGTCTGCTGCGAAGAACTTTTGGAAGTTCTTGGGCACGCCGAATGTGGAGCTCACGAACTTCCGATAGGGTCCGTTGGTGAGCTCGTTGGAGCGTCGGAAGAGCGAGTTGATGTGTTCAGGCTCCGTCAAATAGACAACATCCATGACAATGAGCCGGAGCCGGAGCGGAATGCCATTGAATTGTTTCCTGTAGTCTATCAGTTTGCTGTCCATTAGAGCGCCTAAGCGTACTCACTTTAGCTTTGTGGAAAAGCCAGCCATGTCCTTGGAGAAGGAAAGAGCATGGCCCAAAAATGGAAGCCCATTCGGCGCATCGACTGGTTTCTTTGGGCCTATGGCCTGTCGACTATTGCGTGCAAAGAGAAACAAACGGCCCGCCGCGAGAACGGCAAGGGTAACGGCGATGCGGACAAAAATCCAAGATACAACAGGACTGTCCATGTTGAGAATAAAGAGTGCAAACACAATGTCGGACCGTCCAGTGAGGCGGGATCAAATACCAAAATATGCTACGCCTGACCATTGTTTCTCCATCTTATTATATCCAGGCGATGCAATAGCCGGAAAAGGATAGCTTGGGGTCAATGCCACATGCCGACGCCGCAATCGATAAGCAGTTGGTGCGTGCAAGGCGTTTTCCCGTCCCCATCCGTCCGCGGTGTAATTGAGTCGTCCCTGAAAACGCATCGACACGTTTCAGTATTCTACAAGGTGGAACTATGAACGGGATGCCCCCCACCCTGTCGCCGCTACCGAACTTACCTACTGATAGCGGCGGCCGGGGGCGGGGGGCGGCACCCCGTTCATGCACCCACCTTGTATATTTAATAAGGCTCTCAGGTCGCAGGATCCCGTTCCGTCGGCAGCTTGGATCATTCAATCTCGCCTATTTCGGTCACCGATGAAGAGGCGGGAATAGTGCCAGATGCATCACGCGTACCACGTGCCTTGAACTGGTGCAATTGCAAGGCGGAGTAGATCATGGCGTAGCTGCTGCCACTCGTCAATGGAATTGGTGCGGCTTACGAGACTAAAGGCACATAGTAGATGTATCATGGTGGAACCCCCCAAATGCGTGTTGTCAAATAGTCTACTTGTTACTTCACTTTCGTTACTTCGTACGTTTTCGGAAACGACACATCATGTCTCTTTTTGCAGGCGTCGCACTCTTGGTCATGATTTTCTTTATAATGTATCAACGAATAGCTCAACGAGCAACACATCAACCTACCTTCATTTCAGAAAGAATTCCCTTCTTGTCCCACGCAATCGGCATCGGACGATATGGTGCGCTCTACTACAAACATATCAGGTTCGTTTGAATCTCCCTCGGGTTGTAGTTTCACTAACCATTGACCAGCGACAAAACAACACTGCCGATTTTTGGCCTACGCGTCCTGAGTCAAAGGTTCTACGTAGTCACAGATCTCCGCCTGATCTCAATCGTCCAGCGCCATGCCAGGATATCATTCGATCCCTTTGTCTTGCTCGCGGCCGAGCGCCTCTGTGGGGCCAGCAAGAGCATGCTTCAGACCATGAATGCAGAAACTGAGGATGGGAAGAAGACGTGTAGTAGCCTCATGAATGAGTCTCACAATCTTCTGCACTCGATATTTGGCTCGAAGTCGAATCTTACAGGGATGGTCGGAAACATACTAAACGTCGTCTCCAGTGAGCTTCCGCCCACGGAACCGGTGGAGCTTTTCAGCTGGATTCGCCACACAGTCTGTCTCGCAAATACCAACGTGGTCTACGGACCGAAGAATCCTTTCCGTGTGAATCCACATATGGAGAAGGCTTTTTGGTAAGCGAGCATTGCACCCTTTTTTGGGTCGAGTCGACCAGATCACTAATTATACCCAAAGGGATTTCGATGCAGATCTCTCCATGCTCCTTCTGAACCTCCTGCCTGCCATTACCGCGCGGAGAGGCTACCGTGCCCAAAAGGAACTCAGAAAGGCATTCGCCAAATACTTCGAGTCGGGCGGTGCAGATGAAGCATCGGAGTTTGTTCGAGCGTGCAATGAGGCCAATCTTAAGCGGGGAGTGTCCGCCGAGGATCGTGCGGGCTTCCAAATGGTCTACTGCATTGGGTTCCTCGTAAACACTCCGCCGACGCTCTTCTGGATGTTATTCCACGTCTACTCGAATCCAGTTCTTCTTCAACGTCTGCGCGCAGAGGTCTCCACAGCCGCAATGGCCGAGAGCAATGCCGAGTCTGCGCAAGACACTTTGGACTACCAAAAGCTCACAGAAAACTGTCCGCAGCTTCAAGCAGCGCTCAAAGAGGTGCTTCGCTTCCATGCATCTTCCTTATCAACACGAATCGTCCTTGAAGACACATCCATCGGAAATGGCATCCTCCTCAACAAGGGCGGCATCATACACATCCCAAGCAAATGCCTCCACTACGACGAAAAGCACTTTAGCTCTCACGTCGATACCTTCGATCCAACACGCTTCCTCGGTGCTCCGCAGTCCAAAGCGCAGACGGCATTTCGACCCTTTGGAGGCGGCTCCACTCTTTGCCCAGGTCGACATTTTGCCACAATGCAGATCTTGAGCATCACAGCGCTTATCCTCCTGAAATACGACGTGATTCCCGAGGATGGGAGTTGGACTTGCCCAATGTCGCTTCAGAGTACGATGACAACCACGGTGCTTCCGCCCGTGGATACAGTCCGTGTGCGATTTCAACCGTGGCGGGGGTAGATGGTGGTGGCGCTGCATGCTTCGCATTCTGATTATTTCTCGACGCTTGCTGTGTTCCGTATGTAGATCTATCCGTGCCTCATTAGACTCGGGAATTAAACGATTCAGCCCCCGAAAACGCCTCATAGAATTTCGTGATCGAGTGGTGGCTGTACCTCGGGGCATTTCACGGTAAACTTTGGTGCCTGCGTACGCCACCCTTGGAGCCAGGGATCTTCTTCTTAAAGCTGAGTTACTCCACACACGCACACCCCCGCTAAACCGCTCTATGTGTTGTATCTTACCTCAGCTTCCCCACTGCCATCCGTAATCCCCGCACCACCCGTCTTTATCTGTATCGCCCGCGCCAGCTCCTTGAGCGGCACCCGTCACCAACGTCAGCGCAGCCCAAACAGCATCTAACACAGCAAATGGCTGTCCACTCGATGTCGCTGCCGCACTCGCCGCTGTTGACGGCGTTGGTGGGCGTAGTCGTGGTGTTGGTTATGACCTTTGTGCAGAAGGCATGGCGGGCACGGCGCTACATGAGGATGCTGCAGCGGCAAGGCCTAGTGAGTGAGCCTAGCGCCGTCTAACGAGGCGCAACAGCGAGACTAACTGGTGAACAGCCCATGCCGCCCCACAACATCATTATTGGGCATCTTGGTCTTGCGGCGAGCATCCAGAAGAGTCTCCCATCCGATGCCCATGGCCACTACCTTGCGGACCAGATCCGTCAGCGCTATCCGCAGCTTGGACCGACTTTCTATCTGGATCTATGGCCGTTCTCGGATCCCATGCTGGTCGTCACCGATCCAGATCTGATCGCCCAGTTTTGTGCGCCGGACCATCTCCTTCCGAAGCATCCTGGTATGAGGAAGTTCCTATATCCTATTACGGGCGGGTACGACCTCAACTGTCTCGAGGGAGAGACATGGAAGTTCTGGAGGAAGCTTTTTAATCCTGGCTTTTCGGCTATACACGTGCAGACCCTCGTCCCTATAATTATAGAGGAAGTACTTATATTCCGTAACGACTTGTTCAAAAGAGCTCAGGAGGGGAAGATGTTTTCTTTCGAGGATCATGCGCTCAGTCTTGCGATTGACATGATTGGACGAGTCGCTCTGTACGTCGCCTAGATTCATTATGTACTCCATAGTCTCTACTGACCCCCGTTTCAGAGACACCAAACTCAACATCCAAGGTCAACCGAACCCGTGGATATCGGCCCTGCTACACCAACGGCAGTGGGCAGTATTTGGTCTTGAACACGGTATCTTCATGCTTATTAATCCAATGCGCTATTTCCACATGTGGAACAATCGAAGAATTATGGATAAATATATAAACCAGGACCTTAACAACCGGTACAGCGCGACGCCAGAGAATCCCAAAAGCAAGACCATCGTCGATCTCGCCTTGAATGCGTACAGGTCCGAGCAGATTTCAACTAGCAATGACAAAAGCCACCTAGATGCGGTCTTCCGAAAGTACACCCTCAGCCAGATGAAGGTATTCATCTTCGCCGGCCATGACGCGGTGTCCACAACTATTTGTTACGCGTGGCTTCTACTCTCGCGTAACCCTGAAGTCATGGCCAGAATCCGTGCGGAGCATGATGCAGTGCTTGGACTCAACAGAAGCAAGGCTTCGTCTATCCTGTCCGAAAATCCAGCGCTTCTAAATCGTCTACCCTACACACTTGCTGTGATCAAAGAGACGCTTCGCATCTTCCCGGTCGTATCGTCGCCACGAGGCGGACAGGAAAACTTCGTCCTGACTGATGTAAACGGCCAGCACTTCCCCACCGCTAACTGCCTCGTCTGGGCAGTCCACCATGGCGTCCACCACAATCCGCTCTGCTGGCCCCGCGTCAACGAGTTCCTCCCCGAACGCTTTCTTCCTGATCCAGACCGGCCGGAGGAGTTAAGGCCGATAAAGAATGCGTGGCGCCCATTTGAGATTGGGCCACGTGCGTGCATCGGCACAGAGCTTGCTATGACAGAAATGAAGATTGTGCTGGCGCTCACGGTCCGTGACTTTAGTCTCAGGGAAGCTTTTGATGAGTGGGATCGGGTACACAAACCGAAAGGGGTGAAGACGGTTAATGGCGAGCGGGCGTATCAGATTCAGCTTGGGTCGGCTCACCCGGTGGATGGTTTTCCGGCGCATATAACGGCTCGTTGAAGATTACTTAGGGAATAAGAATAATATATGCTATTACCCCAGCTGGTATCTACCCGCACTTCGAGTGTTGAGGTTGACCAAGAATGTGCTGGTGCTAGGGTGTGGCACGTGCCCAAGTGCGCGACGATGTGCACATGGTCAAGCCACCAACCAGCGCTCGCAATCTCCGGCGCAAAAGCTGCGAGGCTAAGCTCAGCCGAAGCTATGGTCTTGTGGACGCCGCGATGACGCCGTCGACACTTCACCTTCGCCAGCCCGGTGCTGTCACACCGTCGCGCAGCCTGAGTTGAGACCGACGCGTTGTGGAGCAGAGCGCTGGCCAGGATGACCTGTTGGAAGCGCACCGCCGCGCGCGAACCCGCTGCCTTTGACCCAACGTTCCGTTTCGCAACCTCTTGGATCCTCCCGCCCGTGGTGTTGTTTGCGCTCCGAGCTCTGCTGAGCCTCTACGCTTTCGTTACGCTGTTCACCATCTTTGGCTGGAATGGGAGCCATGGCCGATCGGAAGACTCCCGACACTCGTTTTCCTACTTCACCAACCTCACCTACTGGGGACTGGCCTTTTATTATGCTTTCGCGGCGCTCCACACTTGCAGCTACTGGCTGACGGGAAGGCCGCTCCTGAACCGCTGGCCACGGGTTCTGCAAGTAGCCCACAGCATGTTCTACTCCACTGTGGTGGTGTACCCCTGGATCGTGACAGGTGAGCTGCTTTGTCTGGCTTCACATTTGCACGCTGACGTTGTGCCAGCTGTTTACTGGGCTCTCCTCGCCCCGTCTGGCGGCTTCCCGTCGATTTTCCAGACATGGTCCAACACCTCGCAACACGCCCTCAATGCCGCGTACGCCCTCTTCGAGATCCTCTTTCCACGTACCGATCCGCTTCCGTGGATCAACCTCGTGCCAATTGTACTGTTATTGGCGTTGTACTTGGGGCTCGCCTACCTCACGCATGCCACCGAAGGCTTCTACGTCTACGACTTCCTGGATCTCAGTAAACACTCGAGTGGAATTGTGGCGGCTTACATCATTGGGATCTTGGTCGGATCGATTGTCGTGTTTGTAATTGTCAAATACGTGATTCTGCTGCGCGTTTGGGTCACGGAGACGAAGTTGGGCAAGAGGGGCGTATTCCGTAAAGGCCGGCTGTCGGACGAGGAGCTCGGTCATGGGAAAGAGGTGCCTTTGCAGAGTGTAGGCGAGAAATAGTGTTCCAGGCCAGGACCATTTTCCACTTGTAATACCGATAATATATCGTAATATTATAAACCAGTCTATGAAAGCATCTAGTGGCGCTGTGGTTCGTGGCAATCCATCTTGTGAAAAAAACTCTTGGGACAACAGTTTGTCCTTCTGCGATCCAGCATTTGTTTGTGCCTCGTTTAAGAGCAATAGCGAGTGCGTTTGGCCGGAGCGTCTAGTAAGGTGTCTTATCGATAACACTTTTTAGCCTCGAGGTGAACAAGTTACCGAGGCAGCACCTGTAAGGATGGACGGTCGCAGCCCTGTAGCCCTTCAAATTGCAGATTGGTCCAACCACTTCCACAAGCCTAGATACCCCGCTCCGTCATATCTTCAAAAATAACCAATATGATAGAAACTGTCTACGTAGTCCGTCATGCGGTATGTTGACCCAACAATCTCGGCCAAGCCAAGACCCCATAGCAGAGCCTCATAATCATGCTTGTTGATCACATGTATAGTTTCGCACCAACTGGTCAGTGAATCCCCGAACCGGGGAGTACACATCCTCTGTGCAGACGCCCACCGGCATCCCAACGGATGCCCCCTTAACAGCAAAGGGACTTGAGCAGGCAAAGGAACTCGCAGATCACTTGTGCCAAATCGAGCCTCCCATCGACAGGATATACTCAAGTCCCTTTTACCGCTGCTTGCAAACGCTCAAGCCGACCACGGAACGGCTATTTGCCCAAGGGAAAGCCGGGGGCAAGATCAGAGTCGACCATGGGGTTGGGTACGTACAAGGCCACTTGCCATCCGCGCTGAAAAATCTACTCATGTATTTCCAGCGAGTTCTTTGGTCCCGCCGACTTTGAGCACCCGGCACCACCAACAATCGCTGTTTTGAACTCGTATTTTGCAGATCTCGACCCGGAGTATGTCTCGGTGTACGCCGCGCTGCCCAAAGGCGAGACGATTGTGGAGCTCCACGAGCGCGTCAACAAGGCCCTGACACGCATCATCACCGAGCTCGATGTCCACCCGGATCAGCCCAAGACGCTTTTGATATGCACCCATGCGGCCACGATGATTGCCATTGGTCGTGTGCTCACGGGGAAGATGCCAGACGATCCGGATGAGGACGACTTCCAGTGCTACACTGCGTCATTGTCGAAGTTTGTGCGGAGGAGCAAGGACCCTAAGCGAGGGGTGGTGGCAAATTGGAACTGTGAATTGAACTCAGAAACTAGCTATCTTTCTGGTGGTGCCGAACGGGGGTGGTGAGTTTCTTTTGGAACCTGTTATCCATCAATGTGAAGGCTGACTCGTGCTATAATAGGAAATTTAACGGAGAGGAGAGCTTCATCTCTTTCGCCGATGACCCTGCCGCGGACAAGACAGTATTGAAGCTATAGTCAGCATGTGAATAGTATATATGAACGGGGGCTTCCTAGTATATTCGTTCCAAAGCAGAATTACCTTCCAGCGCTATCGCGGCTAGACGTGAAGGATCCGCCTGGGTAGCCGAGTATCAAGAGAAGAAATTAATGTATAGGACATGGTTTGAACCGAATGGCAACAAAGTTGAATGAGATCATGAATTGAGTTTGAAAATTACCGGGACACGACCGACATGAGACTCCAACGGCAAACGACCCCGCCACCTAGAGCTACAATGCTACGCTTGCGAGAAACGACGTGAAAATCTACAATCCACTAGAGCGGCACGTCTTCCATAAGCTGAAGCGCACCCTCCCGGCCAACGGTGATGATGACATCGCCCAGAGTCTTAGTAGCAAACCCTACTTTACTATACCGGAAGTAGTAATCCCACTTGCGCTTAAAGACCTCCACACTCTCATTATCCATCCCCTCGGAGGCCTTCTCTTTTATCAGCTACGGCTTAATTCGCCCTTCCCAGATTTCGAGGAAAGCCTCCCGCCATAACCGCAAAGCCTTCGTATAGTACGGGCCAATATTCTCCATATTATCGACTACGAGAGTTCCCTCCGAGCCTACCGTTATAGACGATATAAGCTGGGTCACTATAGGTAGATATCCACCGGGGAAGATGTACCGACGGATAAAGTCGTCCGATTTCGCGTAGGTATCGTACCGAGCCTCGGGCATAGTAATATACTAGAAGCACGCTATACCTCCGTATTTCTTTAGTAGGCTATATATATATTTGAAATATATCTAGAGATATTCTTTACCTACTACTTCGAGCATCTCAATTAATATAATCTTATCGTACGGTCTATCGGAGGGGACCTATAGACTACGGTAGTTACAGAGTAGTACCGTAATCTTATATAAGAGATTAGCGTTACGTATACATTACTCAGCCAATTCTTTCTATTCGACCAAAAGTATTACGGAAGTCACCCTACAACTAGTTCGCTAGACCGCTCGCAGCATAAAACTCCCCTATCTAGTACCGATTTCTAGTATATAATCTATAGACTTAATATATATATTATCGATAAAACGGTCTAACTTCCGCATTTACGCCTCTTCTAGAGTTTCGCTCGTAGATCGTGGATCGGATTTTAGCAACTATACCGGACTCGAGTATATCATATCTAGGGAGAGGAACGCCGCGAACATATCGTTGGAGATATTATAGTGTGCGGAAATATTAAGTCGAGCATTCTTGAGATTGTTACTTCCGCGCGCCAGACCGGCGAGGCCCGTTGATATGGCGGAGGTCAGAGTCGACCCGTTCGAAAGATAATTGCGGTTGTGGATGAATAACTGGCTTGGTGAGCAATTGCTGCGTTGTCAATTGATTTGCTTACTTCGAAGAATTTAGTCAAATCTGGCGAACTGACTTCTCCGAGCATATAGCTCTCCGCAAAGCCCTGCGGCTAATTAGCTGAACGAAGGCTTCCAGATAGCACCATACGCGTTTGTTTGCCATCCTCATAGAGTAGAACGAACCATGTCAGCAAATAATGCTAAGCGCACCCAGAACCTGTCATCGTGTACACTGAGAACCGCCTCTGGACAGCCAAGCGATTGAGCGCCAAAGACTGTCGACGACTTGCTAGAGCCGTTTTCGTAAAGAATGAGTCTTCCCAGCTTGATCCCTTGCAATTGCACGATTGCCCCATTTCTACACGTTGAAACCAGTGGTTCCCACGCATAAGATGCAACACCCCTCCATATGTCTGCCACAGGTCCCGTAATGGGGCTAAGGATGGTCATTGGGGCGATTCTTGAAATGCGCGAAACTAGAACCGCAGATGGCGTTGCGTTCGATGTAGGATATTCCTAACAGGTCAATTGTCCCAAGGCAAGTTGCTAGCAGTATAGACGAGCGAAAGAAACATATGCGGGATATGCGACGTCCGCAATGCGCAGCGCTGAAAGGAATCGAGTGGAATTGCGTGCCCCGCCAAGTTGGCGGTCAACACTGAACTTTATCAAAGAAACCGCATGGCGTCGGATCTTTCGGTGCCGACAAGACGGAGCTTGTCGGCAGACAAGATGGGTACAGGCTCTTTTCCGTACCGTTATAGAATCGGCATAGGCCCTGTTATGAATCCTGCTTGCACGTAGTCAATTCCCTTTACCCTATCAAATGTTGAAATTCCTGACTAGCTAGAGCGTTACAGAGCGGAGTGGAAGCCAATCAAGGTGATAGCTATCTTGATGCGTGTAGACGTGGGTGCAGAGACGCTGTGTTTGAGCTGCAGAATCGACGAGGGTACTTTGCCGTTTCGAGCGGCTGATGACGCTGTCTCCATTGTTCCGCATCGCGAAGGATGGAGCACAAGCTGCCAAGCTCAGCCAGGTGAAGCGGGCGGTACGCGACTGAGACGATGGAAAGCAGTAGCCGGCACATCTCCGAATTTTTCTTTCCAAGCCGCTGGATTTGATCTGTCATGCGATCGTACAGCTGATGCAGCCCGACTGGAGCCTCTTCTACCACCTGTAGTGGATCCCAGCTCTCAGGTTTTTCGAGCTCTTGCACAACAAGGGCCACCCACAAAAACGCGTTCAGATATAGATGAGGGTTATTAATAGAAAGAGATCGCGTAGAAGCTTAGGATACCTATTCCTACTATCTTACGCTACCTAAATACCCCTACGACGCCGTAAAATAGGCCCTAGAGTACTACTAGGGGACTAATAAGTAGATAGAAAACCGCTTGGAATAGGCCTTGAAGTACTACTAGGGGACTAATAAGTAGATAGAAGACCGCTTGGAATAGGCCCTGAAGTACTACTAGGGGACTAATAAGTAGTAAGATTAGACCCTAGCTATTAGGAAGGCTTAGGACTAGTTACCGAACTTACCTAATCTAAACCCGATTAAAAGTATATAGAGACTACTTAAATATTAAATCTCGAAGTAGTTCCCTTATATAGAGGAAGAGTGGCTCAGACCGTTGTGTAAACTCTTTTGTGTGACATTCTGTTGTGTGCTCTCATTCGGTCTTACTAAGCAACCAAGTATAGGAAAGGACCAGTATGCCACGACAATTTCCGCAGTGAGATGCTTAAGGAAGAAGCGGAGGGAGTACTCGGTGTCCTTGTGTGCAGGCTCTCGACACCTGGCCATTTCGTGGAAACGTCCCATGGCTGCTGGTCCTGATCGGGGCTTGGCGGTTCCGCCGTTCGGCCTTCGAGACGACCTGAGCAGTACGCGACAATCGTGTGTCTGAAGGGCCACCGCGCCTGTTCACGTAAGGCTATCGAACGCGCGAATTGTGTAAAATGATACGATCAACGCTTTTATATAACTCGGGTAGAGGGCTGTACCTATTTATGTAATTTTTAGATTTTAGCTTTATGCCCCTGTGTGTTAAAAAAATAATAATAATAAATAATATTATAAAAGCTTTATACTATTAATTATTATCTATTATATATACTATAGTATTAGGTATAGTATTAGGTATAGTATTAGGTACAGTATCAGGTCCAGTATTAGGCATAGTATTAGACGCAGTAGCTAGCTAATATCGAGCTCAGCAGCTGGCTGATGTAGAGCTCAGCGGCTGGCCCATATCGAGCTCAGCGGCTGGCTGATATTGAGCTCAGTAGCTAGCTGATATCGAGCTCAGTAGCTAGCTGATATAGAGCTCAGCGGCTGGCTGATATCGAGCGCAGTAGCCGGCTAAGGTAGAGCTCAGTAGCTAACTAATGTAGAGCTCAGTAGCTAACTAATGCAGAGCTCAGTAGCTAACTAATACAGAGCTCAGTAGCTAACTAATGTAGAGCTTAGTAGCTAGGTCGTTGGGTAGTATTAAGGGCGCGTAGGGCGCGTGGGTGTTCGCGGGTATTTACATGCTAGCATGTGAAATTTTCTACGTTATATACTCAACAACCTTAATATTATATACTTACCCTCTCGCTCCTCCTTAATAGTAATATAATAAGAACTATATAGTTTATACGACTAAGTAAGGTACCCTCCTAAGATCGATATAGGCTAGCTACTAAGTTCGATATAGGCCAGCTGCTGAGCTCGATATCAGCTAGCTACTGAGCTCGATATCAGCTAGCTACTGAGCTCGATATTAGCCAGCCGCTGAGCTCGATATCAGCTAGCTGCTGAGCTCGATATAGGTTAGCTGCTGAGCCTGATACTGTACCTGATACTGAGTTCGATATAGGCCAGCCGCTGAGCTCTATATCAGCCAGCTCCTGAGCTCGATATAGGCTAGCCGCTGAGCTCGATATGGGCTAGCCGCTGAGCTTACGCGATTAGTCGTTCAATCGCGAGGGCTATTAGTTTACTATACCGGATGGGCCTATACGATTAGTTGTTCGACTACGAGGGCTATTAGTTCGCTATACCTAGTAAGCCCTTACGATTAGTCGACTAATTATAAGGGCTCTAGATAGAATATATAAGAAATTAATTTTTTAAAATATTTCTAAAAAAAATCGTAAAAAAAATCGAGAATACTTTTTAAATATTTTAGCGTCTTTAAACCTTTCTTTTTTTTTTCTTAAAATTAGGGCCCCGCGCCCCCCTAATTATATATCAATCTAGGCTCTAATTAGAGCCCCGCCGGGCCCCCCTAATTTAGAGAGGACTAGAACCGTAGTATTTACTATTAAGAGCTAATAGTTATTAAGGTTAACGATATAATATATTATAGTAATTTTAGTATAAATTACTATAGTACGTAGTCTCTAAAAGTAAAAGCTCTAATTTCTATAAGTTAAAAAAGACGGTATTTTATGTATAGAAACGACCCCTAACTATGCCTCAACACCAACACTGCTGGACTCTGTTGGACTCTGTTGGATCACGAGATTCAGCAAATAGCCGTCAGTACTAGGCTAATCCTTGCGCCTAGCGAAATCTCTGATCGCGCTTAGTCCCTGAGCCGTCTGCTCCGCGACATAATGAATACCGGGTCCTGATCATGTTGAATGTTGTATATGGAGAATGCGCTTTCTTATTGAAAACAGACTTTTGACTCTCTGACATCTTCAAAGTTCGCAGAGTAAAATCTCGCTATCCTTCCCGCCGCCAATGAATGAGTCAGGGTTTTCGCGCTCATACCAAGGTTATAACCCGCTTTTTCAAAGTCTGCAACCACTTGCTACTTGGCTGATAGAACTCCGCGTAGCCAACTCGCTCATAAACGTCACCAGATTTGTCACGGACCGGACGGAGCATCAGGCCAAACGCGAGGCCTTGTACCCAGTAACTTCGATCATCCGTTCGAGCATGAACGAGTAGAAAACGATACCCAACTTCTTTGAAGTCAGGTGAATCAACCATGACCTCATCACCGAGCCAGTCACCTACCTCTTCTGGAAGCGCTGCATTCCGGCCCCGATGTTCGCTGATTGCACTAAAGATCTCACTTCCATTTGGGGGTTGGTCTGTGCTGTTGTGAGGCGTGGGGGGCAATGTAGAAGCACTTTGAGAGCGCTTGGCGGCGAGAACAGGATGGTAGAGTATAGGATCGCCCTTACATTGGTTCGGTTCCACATCACCGGCCATCACCAACCGGCTCGAGTCCATTTCAGGAGAAACTGGGCTAACGGGTATTGTGAAGCCCTCCAGAACGAGTCGTGCAGATTCGATTTGTCCAAAGGGATTCACCTCGTCTACCGGGACGATGTCGTGGCTTAGTAACCGTACCTGCCACAAGGTTGGAGGTAGGTTACGGAAGGGAAAATAGACAATCCAAGGGGCTGCGGCCCACGACCACGACGGCGCGCTAGAATCCACGCACGGTTCGGGTCGCCCTCTATTCCAAAACCTATTTCTCCATAGAAGCCCATGTACGAGATCGCTCGTCCAGATGCCAGCCAAATAGTCACCTCCAAGGACAGGTAGAAGACCTGAAGCTATGCCTGAGAAAGCGGGCAACTTGTCTGAGGACTTGGTGAGCGAGCGCCTGCAGTATTCACATACAATCGTGTAGTAGTCGTCTAGTAACTGCTTCCGGTCGGGCATTGTTGAGGGTACTGTTGATAACCGCTCGCGGTGAAGGACGCGTGTCAGTTCTTCAAAGCGAACAGGAACATCACTATCCCGTAACTCTCCCTCCGCTACTGATCGATATCCGTCTGGACACTTCCAATAGATCTGATGTCGCCCATAGAAGAGATGTCTTGGTGAGAGAACGAATTCCTGGAGTGTCCAGCCTCTGAAGGTCAGCGGGCCGTCGCTCCACAAGTGGTTCATGGTTTCCATCCCCTTTTGTGTCGATTGTATAAGTTCGGCCGTTACTTCGTCTGACTGGTCCTCATTTTCGTAGACTCGTAACTTGTGGGTAAGTCTGAGTGAAGGCTCCTGCGAGTTCAGAATGCCCGAGCTACTGTTCGCCGAGGCCATGGCGGATATCGTGACGGTGCTATCCCGATACACTGTCCCCATCATGGCTGATTCAGACGCCCAGTCCTGCTTGGAATCTTGAATAATACATAGTGAGTCAATCCATAGGTAACGAACCCCAAGCTCTTGCGTAATGGTAATGGCGTCGCGAAAGTTCTGGGGCAGCTCTGTGTAAGGGAGAGCAGTCTGAAACGTGCTCAACGTGTTTTTCGTAAGCGTGACAGCAATATTCCCTCCCCAGCAGTGGCTCAGAGCAATATAACGAGCCCGTAGTCCATTGGAGATGATGAGACGAGGCGCGAGAGGAACTTCCAGTGTTCCCACATCGACGACACGCGTAGGTAATTTTGACAATGAGCCATGTAGACAGCCCAAATGATCTTGCTGGCATTCGTTCAACCACTTCCTGGCTATGTCGAATGTGGCACTTGATCCCAGGTTTGGATCTGGTTTGGATTTGCCAATGCGATGTGCGTGGTCCACATTCACGATCTGTGCTGCAATTTGATACTGTCAGCTTGGAACTTATCTGCTTTACTTGAGCAAAGATAGAATAGATGCGTACCGGACGGAGTGAAAAGGTCAAAGTTGCATCGTACTGTGGGAAATGCTGACTTGAGTTGAATGAAGAAGAGTCCGACATTGTGAGCGTCGGAAACCTCCTTTCCATTTTCGGACGCGGTATCTACATACAACCCTAGCGAAACCGTTGTCGCTAGCTCGTCAGTTGATGGACGGTCGCTGGCGCTTGACGCGGTTGCATTGAGACAGTCTACCATGAACTGGCAGAAACTACACCCATTCACGGCAGACTCCTTTAGTGCGCTGACTGAAGGTTGGTGCGGATAGAAGGTCGAGGGGACGCGATACATCGGGTCAAAACTGACCTCAGACAATTGAGGGGGAGACCTCAGAAGACGCTGAATCGAGATGTCTTGACAGAACTCGCACGACTGTGATGATGCCATAACGAAAGGCTTTTCGGATGGGTTGAGGTTTAGGCGCAACCAGGCTGGAACGCAGCCGGGAGGGGGGTAAGCATACGCTCCTTCTAATCTAATTTTAGATGAGCTGCACGTCGCCTACCGAGATTGGTGGCGTAACGCCCGCTCCGAACACCAAAACAGCTACAGAATTTGAGGCTGCAGAGCCTCACACAATAGCTATTATTACGAAAGATTCTGGTGGAGAGTTATAGAGGGCCTAAATAGTGTATTGCGCTATAGAAATCGCTTTGGAGTATTGATCGCGCGGCCGCGTCGCGATAGAATAGGTAGTATGCCTGCTGTAGTACCTAAAGCCTCCCTACTATCCCTACGCTCTATAACAGCTGCTTTTCGTATAATTACGAAGTGTATTTATCAATTCTTTCTTTAAAGACAGGCAGGACGGCGATCTACGTTAAGTTTAAAAGGTCAGTAGCGCACGTCTTTGGATCTTTGCAAGTCAATGCGGCAGTTCCCTCCTGGACCGGGGCACTCCCGCCAAGGCATCTCTATGGTGAGCATGCCTCTACGCTTTGGGTCAATAATCGTCGAACCCAGAGTGCTATCGTGAGTTCGACGAAAACTCTTCTCCTCCAAGACAGACATCAAGGGCAGGAGTGCCCTGCCACAGACGGTGCGGCTGTGGGAGGCGGCGACGGGGTTGTGCCGCAGTGTGCTTAAGGGCCATCCTGGCGGGGTTAGCAACGTCGCCTTCTCGCCGGACGGGCAGCTGGTCGCGTCAGCCTCAGAATGTGAAGTAAACTGCAGTATTGCGTTTTGTTTCCAAACGCATTGACCAGATAACAGGAACTATGAAGAACACCATGGAGAGGCCATATATCTAAAACAAATTCTAGTAGCTAAAAGACAATATATAGTTAGGAAAAAGCGATAAAGAGCGACGCAAGCAAACGGCGCACAACTAAAAACTATATCAACACTAAGCCATAATCTCAACCTACCAAAGTCACCCTTATCAAGGCAAAAAAACCATTACCACTCGCAGGCTACAACAGCACGATGCGAAACTCTCTTAGCCGGCTTCTTATTGACACTGTCACTAGGATGAGACAGGTTATCGCACGTGACTGCACCATCCAGATTCGCTTTCTCCTTATCGTCGTGCGCTTTACAGGAACTCTTGTAATTATTGCCACAATAAAGAGCGCCTGCATTGTTTTGCCCATCGTTCTTGTACTCGCAGTTTTGTCCGTCTATTCCAACATTGTATACACCTGCCGGATAAGGGATCTGGTTGATATAATTCGGTCCATTGCAACCGTCAGGTTTCTTGGTTAGGTCTTCGTTGAATAGAATCGGACACCCTCTCGTCATGTATCCGTTTTCGATGCCTCGGACGGTATTAGGGACGTTGCTGGCCACCGTGGCTGGTTCCGGGTTGTTGCTGCATTGAGACGCAGTGCCGAATGCAGTGGGGTAGAGGAGCCATTTCATCTCGCGACGGAGGACCCCTTCGCCGTAGTCCCAATCCGTCTGTTCGAGAATGATGTTTAACGCGCCACGCTTGGGCGTTGGCTTTGGCGCTGGCGACACTGGCGGGAGAAACCCAACGCTGCTATCGAGTTCGATCTCGGCATTCTTATCATCGTCGAGGGTATAGCAGCGCTGAGTGCCATTCAGATCGAGGCAGTCGAGATCAGGATCGGCGAATACGAATGTGGGTCCGACATCAGCAGTATCGTGTCCTAGACCAAGTGCACTGGCTAGATCATTAATGTCGCCGGTCGCAACTTTGCCGTCTTTAATCGTGATCGGATCCCACTGATCTGGTGTGTCGATGGCAGCCGGGACTCGATCCAGGCCTTTTTCTGTTTCATCTCTCCCTGGAGGAGCTGTGTCGGGGGGAAGGTCACCCTCCGAGGCATTTACAATGGGGTCTGTCACTTGCGGCGATTCGATAGGTTTGCCGTTCGTTCTCGGGTTCGAGGGGTAGTAGCCGCCATGCACCTGGACCCATTTCCCGAGAAAGTAAAGCGCAAGACTGTCGGCTTTCATGGGTTAGCATTGACTGATCGCAATGGCTACTGAGAGGAAGCATACCGTTGGTAGCCACAAATAACCCAACAGGTCTCGCAGCAAAGTTAGCAAGCACTTTGGCGTATAGAGGCCCATATGCTTTGATAACCTCATCCCTCTGGAAATCCGTATTCCGTATTTTCATCTTCCTATCCGCAATGTGCATTATCCGCTCGTTGGTGGCGGGCCGCGAATGCCTATCTACGTGCATAAGCTCGTGCATCATAGTTGACTCTGCGCACCGTCAATTAGCTCATGTCCAGTCTAGATTTCAAACTTACATACCTTTGCATATGTAGTTGTTCAAATCCCATTTATCGTCTGTACGTGACTTTGAATATTTATCGTATGCGTCAACGGCGTTCGGTAAATCGAACCACTTTGGACACCAATTCATGGTTGCGATAGGGCTTGCTTCGTAAGGAAAAGAATTGTCCGTGTATGCAACTGCCCTGTAGACCCATTTGCGTACGCTTCCGTCTTCGTTTGTATTTGCGTGCCAGCAGCGGCTATTACCTAGCGAGGCTTTAGTGCTCAAATACTAAAATCGAAAGAAGGGTAGAGTGCGAGAGGATTGATGCTGTTCCAATGACTATATCCAAAGAGTTCGAGGAAGCAACGCCAGCACTTTAACCAGGGGCGGCTAGCTATGAGCCGGTTATGGTAGCTCGAGTAACTGGCCAGGACTTCTAGCAAGTACTTACATTTATCCCAGTCTGCTACAGCCGTACCAGGGGGACACTTGTACGCTGGATCGTTGTTATTTTTCTTAACATCATCCCAGTGTAATGGGTCATTGCATTTCATGTGCAACTGCCAGGAGAAGGAATTGCCCATCTTCCAGGTTGTGACGTCCTGGATAAGGAGCCTTATGTCGTTCTGGTATTTGGCATTCAGTTTCGGGTCTCCGAAAAAATCAACCGCCACCTGTTCCTCGAAATCAATCTTTGGTTTAATCTTTTCGGCCATCTCCACCATGTTCCTCCAGGCATTTATAATGGCGTTCTTTTGGGGGTCTTCACATCCAGCCCAGGAGTCCAGGTGGACGGTTCTTTTTTCAGGCCCGTGCTTCCCATTACTGATCAAGACTGAACCGTCCCTGAGAATTTCGTGAGTCGGTGCTGCGACTGTAACGCAGGGAAGTAGGGCAATGGCGATAGCCGCTAGGCGAAGAAAAGGATCGATCCACATCATGAAGACGCAAGCTGTTAGATCATAAAGTGAAGAAGATAAAAAGACCGGGCAAGTCTCATCTAATATACACTTTTGCTATCTTACCAATGCAACCTGAAGACGGACTCGGCATGGCCCTGGGTTGCTGCATTGAAAGAGGCGTAGCAAGACGGAACTGAGAATTCGAGTTCGATAGCCAAGAATTCCACCCTATGTTTCAAACATCACCGAAGCCGAAAGACGCCTAAAATTAAGTTATTGCGGATGAAGTAAGAGTACTCTATTTTAGGTTAAAGCGTAGTAAGCTTTAGCCAACGTGAATATACTATCGACTGACAGAAGTGACGGACCCCACGTACAAGGGTGTGCAATTGGTTCTTTCCATATCTCTGTTACAGCATCTCCACGCATCTGTTAGAGCGCGTTTTTCATGCGCAATGTAGCGTGCTATCATCGCTATAGAGCTTAATTCGTCGCAAAAAAGAGCCTGGCTTGCTGAAGATAAAGAATGACATCTTATCCTTCCAGCGTTGAAAGTTAGTTTCGACACAGGAGTGCTACTCGACCGCTACAGCCGTTCTTCTTGAAATTTGGGACGTTGCATCTAGAACCTCTGTGTGCTAAGGAAGAGTCTGACAAGGCGACTGGACTCGGTATGCTATTAGCTGGAGCTGGTCTGTGAGGGAATGCGGCTGAACAGGAAGCTATGAGAACAGTCACCTCTAACCAGGCGTAGGCCGTGCGAAGCCGCAAATTACCGTAAGACGCCCGGAGACGCACCTCGGATGTTGACACAGCGGTTGCGCATTACTTGACATTTACTTCTTTGAGCGTTGGTTGAGTATCTTGTCAGCCGGAGCTAGCTGAAAGTACTCGAGTCGGTTAGCGCCCCTCAATGTTCAGCTGTCACATTGTAGTCATCAACCGCCCCGTGGCTCAACGTCCACTGTAAGCTCGTTCTTGGCACTTTTCATGACATCCGCTATTTGGTCAGTTTTACGCAAGGTATCAAATACGCACTTGCACCGCCCCCGAAGTCCTCTACTCTAACTGCGCACCCACTCCACGCTCCGCACCATACTACAAACCACTATTCCTGCTCTGCGAAAATGATCTCAAGAACTGGAAGATACACCCTTCAGAAGGTTCTCGAGACAAATTCGGTACTTAGCCTTCGAAACGCGCTCTCTAAGTACCGCGAGTCCGAGGGCGAAACTTACCCAGACTTTGTCTAGCTTGTTTTGAACCGCGCACTAAGTCGCAACCTCGTCGAGTTTGTCGAATATCTCCTCGATCACGGGATCGCACATGTGCAACTGTCGAAGCTATTACCCATCGATCTCTGGAGTACCGCAAGCATACCTATCCTGGAGCTTCTCCGCTATAGGTGGAATATCAACCAGCTACTCCCCAACGATCTCAATTCTAAAAGCCAAAGGCTTGTTCACAGTCCTTATGTCCTGCAAGACTACGAGCTTGTGGTTTGGATGGTTGAACATGGCGCTATAATCGGCGACGGCGACCCGGAAGCCAAGACAAGCTGTCTGCCGCCACTACTGGAGGTTTGCGGTACTCATGGAACTGTCCGCTCGTTCGAATACCTCCGAAGCAAAGGAGCGGAAATAGGGAAGAAGACTCTGCATCTTACCGCCCGCGCCGCTGCAGAACTGGGCGCAGACCCATCTATCGAGACGGATACGACACCAGCTAGTACAATAGACCAGAAACGGAGAGACGAAGTGTCTTCTATGCTGCGATATTTGGTTGATGAATTAGGGTTGGACCTGAATGCTATCGAGGCCGATGGTTATTGTGCTGGTACGCCTATCAGCTTCGCGGCTCCTCAGGGGAGCGGTGCGGATGTAGTGAAATAGCTGTTGGAGAAAGGCGCGAATCCTAGGCTCGGGGTCAGCGAGGGCTCACGGTGTTTGGACGCAGAATACTGGGCGGTCTCATCAGGGAACGAAGAGGGCGCGAGGTTGATCAAGGCATGGAGGGCAGATAGAGACGAAAGCAAGCACTCGTCAGATGACGACTAGCGTGCTCTAATAGGATGCACTACATACCAGCTGACTACCCCTGCTGTTTTGGAACCCTTTGGGCGCCAAGCAACTTTGGGTATCAGCTAGCGTCCTGGAAGAACAATGTATGATAAACTGTAAGACTTTTGATCTCGACATATAACCACTGAGATGGCCACTCAAGAGTTTGAAGTGGTTTGAGCAGCATACTACTGTAAGCAAGAATGGCCGCAACTCATTCGTAGAGCGGCTAATCCATGAGACGAGAAGTACGTGTACCTTCCCCTCAATGGCAATGAGCCACGTGAGGAACCACCACGAGCCTCTGCACCACGACAGAGGCACTATAAGAGGCACCGCACCCGTGCGCCTCCGGTGCCTCTACCCTATTTCTGCGGCACGACATTCGTTCCCGACGCCAAACACGGCCAACATGGAGAACAATCAGATGGCGCCGCTTCCTCGACGAGCGCGTCCGCAGCGACTGGGCTTTCCCCAACACGCCTGGCCACTGGTTAGGTATAAGACTGCGAGGGGCGCTCGATTTATACAGGGCCGCCACCCCGGTCGATGCCTCTAATCGGAGCGATTACTAATTCTAGCTAGTACAAGATTATGATATTGTATAATCGTAACATAATCTGACGGAAGGTAGTAGCAGGGCTATGGCTGTCAGACCTGTAGCTGTACGAGATCTAGCAAGTAGGCCGACTAAAGCTCCGCAGCCTTGGAATTAAATTTGGCTACTCTCCGCCACTCCGTCAACCAGCTCATCTCTTGTAGATTCGCCACCTTACAAGGGTGTGGCAGGTGCGGGTCGGCCGTCCTCCCTACTAGCGGAGGCAAATCTCGAAGACCACAAGACGACGATTTGTACCTGTACTTTAACTACGCCACCAAAGGCGAAATGTTATAACTAGCTAGAAAATCTGGGTACAATAGTAGAGTTGCAGTGGGAACTAGCGACAGAACACATCAAGTGCACTGCGGGAACAGTACTTGTTGTTTTTCGCGAAATATAGCACGAGCGAACACGCCCAGTCAACCACGGACTCAACGAAGAGACCGAGAACTACGAGCTGAGGAGAACGACAACAGATGAAATTGAAAAATTTTGTCGAACATTACCGGTGGAGCTGTAGAGCACGAGCAGAACGCACAAATGATTAGATACTGTACAGTTTGGCGTCTGGGAAGACGCCGATATGGAACGTCACTCGCGGGATTTCTCGACAGGAGCGAATCTCGAATACGCTTCGCAAGGACATGTCAACAAATCCCAAATTCGATAAACTTGATACAATTAGGCACGTAGGTACTGAAAAGAGGACCAAGTTCCTGAAATGCTGTTCTCTGCTAGTTGTCCTGTGCAAGCATAGCCTTGGCGGCGATTACTTCCTGTACGTGGAAACACATAGACTCCGCCTTCATCAAGTCAAAAGCACCAAACCCGTCATTATCCTTTAGCCTGAAATCAGCCCCCTTCACAAGCAACACCGCAGCAAGATCAGGCAGATCGCGCGCCACGACGAAGTGCAGGGCAGTACGGCCACCACTGTCCCTAGCATTGACCTGCGCTCCTTGCTCGAGAAGGAACAAAGCTTTCTCATACGCAACTTGATCAGGCACAGAAGTCGCAGCTACGAGAATCAATGGTGTAGGCCCCTCAGCATCGTGATACTCGAGAACTTTGGGACTCTCATCCCCAAGTCGAGCCCAGACCATCTCCATCATCTCAAGAGAGCCATGCCGTGACACTTTGTGAAGCAACGTCGTCTGTCCCTCACAGTATGGCCACGACTCCACCGGACGCTGTTCAATGAGAAGCTCAAGAGCCCTAACAGCCACATCTGTGTCATCTGTGACCAAAGCATCCAACACAGCATTCGCATCCTCGACGCCGATCTCCCCCGAACAGTCCCGAAGAAGCACTTCAACGCAATGAAGCCAGCCCTCCGCACGCGCCGTGACAGCTGCTCGGATAGGCGTCTCTCCATTCTTGTCCTTGGAGTGGAAGATTGATTTCGGCGTGAGTTCAATCAATAACTCCAGGTTTCTATTCCGTCCATGTCTCGCTGCGATGTGCCAGGTTGTGCGACCGATGTTGTTGCGGTGATCATGGTCCTTCATGGCGGTGACTAGGCTTCGGATCGTCTCTTCATTGTTGATGTGGAGGCCTTTGACTGCCAGCATAAGCGGTGTCAGACCGTGGTTTTGCGGCATGTTTGGATCAGCACCAAGTCGCAGCAGTTGCTTTACTGCATGGCCATTTCCTCTTATTGCTGCGAGGTGGAGGGCAGAGTCTCCACTTTTGATGGTCTGTTTCCGCAAAAAGGCCTTGCCGCCTGGTGCGCCAACGAGCATTTTGATCGCTTCGATTGACGGGTTGGGCGCGACTGCTATCTCGTGAAGCGCAGTCCTGCCATCATTGTCGCCTATGAGAAGCAGCTCTTCCCCGTCTGGTCTAGCCAAGATCTCGTCAATGACCATGCGTGCGATGTCTATGTCCCCACATGTCACGGCTTCACTGAGTGGTCTCCGACCGTGCACTGTACTGAGCACAAGAGTATCGTTGGAATTGATGTACAGGATTCGTTCGACAATCTCAGTAGACTGGGAATTTATGGCAACGTGTAAACAGTAATTAGATGGTGGAGAGCCCTTGACAGTTGGATCCGCATTATAATCGAAAAGCAAGCTCTCTGCGATGCGCGTATGACCAAGAAGGCAAGCTAGGTATAGAGGCGTCATACCGGTTGCGGTCTTGGCGTGGATGTCGTCGGGGTTCTTTCGTAGCCACCAGTCTAAGGTCTGGGGGAGATTAAGGTAAGCGAGTAGATGTACAGCCGGTAGTGTTGGACTTTTGGAGACTTGCATCACCTGCCAAGTATCCTGGCCTGCCCAGTTCCAGAGCCGAGGAGGGAGATTTTCATGAAGAGCGCTCGCAATTGCATCGCAGAAGAGTTTGCGATTCAGTAAAGTGTACAACGTGACAGGAGCCGAAGTGTTGAAGAACAGGCTTTCCCCTGCTTCTCTCATGTGAAAGGCCCAATATCGCGCAGCGTAAAAATACAGTGGACATTCTTGTCTGCGAAGATCATGTTCTTCCTTGCTTCTGCACCGTAATTGAAATGACATGCGGTCTAGGAAAGTCAAACAGATCTCGGCAATTTCGTAGTGCGCGGTGTCGAACATGCCGGAGCGCGTGCAGTAGCTCTTAATCGCCTCGTCGACATGAACAATGCGGTTTCGTTCGTCAACTCTTAGTAACCTGCAGCTGCACTCGGCAATGTACTCTATTGAGAAGAATTGGATCTTAAATGCAAGCTGTCGAGCACTTTCACGCGTGGCTGGATGCACAAAAAGCACAACGGCGTTCTGGATCTCGGGAATCGTAAGTGGTCTGCCCGCGAATGCAGCGAGCATCAGAGTTTTCAATCCGACCTTGCGGTTGTACTGATCACTTTGCTGCTCGACCCTTTCCACGTCTAGTCGTATCACTTCGGACAGGTTTCCAGTCAATTTGGTCATCTTGTGTCGCAGGTTCTCCAGTTTTCGTTCTTGAAGCAAAAGATTGATCGAGGTTTCGGCATAGTAAAAGTTACCCTGCGCCGTCGACATGATGGTCTTCAGAACGTGCTCAAAGTCAGATTGATTGTGCAGAAAGCTCGGGAGCGCTGACGCGCCAATAGTCTCCGTGGTCTCTGCGTGGTCCCGGATCCGCTCAAGCCTGTTGTGAACATAGGCAGTAATGATTTTGGTATCAGCGGGGATCGTTATAGTTATTGCCTTTCGATACTCTGCATCGTTGCGCATGGATTGGTCGTCTCTAGAGGTGACAAAGAGCTTCACGCTGGGCGACTTCAACTGATGCAGTCTGGCAACCAGATCCTCGTAGCCCGACTCTTCTTTATCCAAGGCATCTACAAAAATGAAGGTTCGCTGGAACTCGCTAGCAAGATCGTTCAGGATGCTCGACCAGCTTACAAAACTAGATGCTGTATTGGCCTTCTTCAAGTCGTCTATTTGCTCAGAACGCACGACAGCTCGGTCGATAGCAGCCACCTGGAGCTGCTGAAGGAGTTGACGGATGAGGCACTGAAAGACCAAGTCCGGCCTCTGCTCGCCTTTGGTTTCGTAGTCGCCGTAGAACACTGCCACTGCAGTCTGTGGAAGCGAATATTGCGAGCTCAGGTCGTTATGACCAGTATTGACAAGGGTTGGTCTCATGTTTGGGGTTATGAAAGATGGGCCCTGAAGACTCATCTTTGTCGCAAGGTAGGAAACAAGTGTCGTTTTACCAACGCCAACACTTCCCAGGCCCCAAAGCCATCTGTGTTGTGGTGACGTGTTCCTGATCCACTCTTGGTATGCTTCAATCTCTTCCACCCAGACTGGGGAAAGTACACTGGATTTCGCGTTATCCTCAACCTGCTTAGCAGCAACGTCAAATGGACCTCTTGGCAGACTGTCCACGACTCTTTGCACTTGGCTGGTCTTGTTGAAATCCACTAGTTTGAACACGTTCGTGGATGTTTTCTCCGTGGTCACATAGATTTGAGCCACGGTATACATTTCTTCCTCTGTGAAGTACCTCTTTAGTCGTTCAAGCGAGCTTTGCAGGATCTCGTCCTTTCCTTTTCCAAGGAATGCCTTGTCCGCCCAGATCTTTCCCCGGCCCCGAGTCATGACTTTTTCGCATTCTGCGAAAACTTCCAGGATGAATTTGAGGATGGCTGTGAGCTTCAAGACGAAATCGTTTCGCATCTCGATTTCCGACAATTTTTTGAGCCGATCGACATATGTCTTGCATTCCTGGAGAAGTTCGGTGACAAAATCATAGGCCTTGGAAACGTTGTCACATGCGTCGATAAGGTACATGCCAGCGCCAAAGATTGTGGCTGCGGGGGCAAAGGGAGTCATTCCCAGGGCGCCCGCAGCGAGGGAGCTTGCAGCTTGTAAAGGCAGCACACAGGACTTGAGGATGTCGCGCGTTCTCTGATAGCCTGAGTCGCCTTTACGAGTTTTGGCAAAGCCATCTTCCGTTGCTCGCATGGTTCGAGATAGGTCATTGACATTGTGGATCGATTTTAATGATTGGAGATCGTGGCCAGTTTCAGCTCTGTATTCTTTGAGGGCACTCTCCCAAATGGACCGAAATTGTTCGTTGGATGCGGCATCGTTCCGCACCTTTTCTTCATGCGTCGTACCACGCGCCGCCTGGTTCATTGGCGTTATGTGGTCCAGAGAGACCCGCCGAAAGAATTGAACGAGAAGATGAGAGATAACGTATCTTCGTGACGCTGAAAAGTGTAAAGAAAGAGTCGTCAGTTGTGAAACAAATTTATTTGCTAATTTTGGGGCTCTCTGGTTGGAAGGCGGGAAGCGGCGTCAATCGCGACAAGTTGGGGGACGCGTTGGAGGCTGCGACGAAGCGTTGTTCTAGGGATATGGTATACGGCTACGGCCTTATATACGCCTGAAATCTGGCTAGTTCGAATCGCGTTGATCGATAGATCCAGTCTACCTAAGTTTTAGGCCTGCTGAGCGTTCTGTGTGGGCGGCATCGCGAGCGTTGTGGGAAGACGCGTCTCTTTTTGGTGGGGCTGGCCGAGGACTGGTTTTGGCCGAGGAGTGGTGAAACACGTTAGTAATCGCGCTTACTTATCTACGTAATATTTAAGCCTTTGTAACTCAGCCGCTCTAAGTTCTACTTTTATCCTCAACTCGCTTCTCTAAAGTCTCCATAACGCCTACTAGCTTAGCAATGCCGCTTCTTCATCTAGCGAATGAATTACTTTATCGCATATCGGAAAACCTAGAATCAGAGAGAGATATCAACGCCTTTGCACAAGCTAACCGCCGCCTTTACTGTCTGCTAAATACCTATCTCTACCGTTACAACATACGACAGTCCGGAAGCTCGGCGTTATTGTGGGCTGCCCGACATGGCCAAGAGGTAACGGCTCAAAAATTGCTAAGAGAAAGAGCCGATGACCAAGCCACAAGTAACTACAGGATACCGCTCTGCAACGCGGCACACAAGGGGCATAAAGGGATAGTAAAGCTGCTGCTCGACAAGGGCGCCGACATCAACGCGCGGGGTAGAAAATATGGCAATGCACTCCAGGCGGCTTCACTTGGAGGCCACGAGCAGATTGTGAAGCTGCTGCTGGACAAGGGCGCCGACGTCAACGCGAACGAGCAGGGTAGATGTTACGTTAACGCACTCCAGGCAGCGTCAGAAAGAGGCCACGAGCAGATTGTGAAGCTGCTGCTGGACAAGAGCGCCGACGTCAACGCGAACGAGCAGGGTGAATGGTACGTTTACGCACTCCAGGCAGCGTCAGAAAAAGGCCACGAGCAGATTGTGAAGCTGCTGCTAGACAAGGGCGCCGACATCAACGCGCAGGGTGGAGACTATGGCAATGCACTCCAGGCGGCTTCAGTTGGAGGCCACAAGCAGATTGTGGAGCTACTGCTGGGCAAGGGTGCCGACGTCAACGCGAACGAGCAGGGTGGAGAGTACGGCAACGCACTCCAGGTAGCGTCAGAAAAAGGCCACGAGCAGATCGTGAAGCTGCTGCTAGACAAGGGCGCCGACATCAACGCGCAGGGTGGAGAGTATGGTAATGCACTTCAGGCGGCTTCGGTTGGAGGTCACGAGCAGATTGTGAAGCTGCTACTAGACATGGACGCCGACGTCAACGCACAGGGTGGAGATTTCGGCAACGCACTCCAGGCAGCTTCAGTTTTAGGCTACGAGCAGATTGTGAAGCTGCTACTAGACAAGGGCGCCGACGTCAACGCGC
This sequence comes from Darksidea phi, assembly GCA_030770425.1. Classification (NCBI taxonomy): domain Eukaryota; kingdom Fungi; phylum Ascomycota; class Dothideomycetes; order Pleosporales; family Lentitheciaceae; genus Darksidea; species Darksidea phi. Next base: position 91,183 of record JASJFT010000053.1, read on the forward strand.
AGGGTGGAATGTACGGCAATGCACTCCAGGCGGCTTCAGTTGGAGGTCACGAGCAGATTGTAAAGCTGCTGCTGGACAAGGGCGCCGACGTCAACGCGAAGGGTGGAGCGTACGGTAATGCACTCCAGGCGGCTTCACTTAGAGGCCACGAGCAGATTGTAAAACTACTACTGGATATGGACGCCGACGTTAATGCACAGGGTGGAAAGTTCGGCAACGCACTCCAGGCGGCTTCAGTTGGAGGCTACGAGCAGATTGTGAAGCTGCTGCTAGACAAGGGCGCCGACGTCAACGCGAACGAGCAGGGTATATGGTACGGCAATGCACTCCAGGCGGCTTCAGTTGGAGGCCACAAGCAGATTGTGAAGCTATTGCTGGACAAGGGCGCTGACGTCAACGCGCAGGGTGGAGAGTATGGCAATGCACTTCAGGCGGCTTCAGTTAAAGGTCGCGAGCAGATTGTGAAGCTGCTGCTAGACAAGGGCGCCGACGTCAACGCGCAGAGTAGAGGAAGGTACGGTAATGCACTCCAGGCGGCTTCAGTTACTGGCCACAAGCAGATTGTAAAGCTGCTACTGGACAAGGATGCACACCGGTCTATGTAGGATAGATAGTACATCTAGAACTCGCTCATCGATATGACTAACCCAGGACATATAAAAGTGATCTAAATGCTAGAACGAAGATGCTATATTTTTGATAACGAAGTACTTTAAGCTACAGAGGCTGGCCTTAATCCTAGCGAATAGTCATTACTTAAATCTCTAATTAAGTGGTGATACAAAGTCTTGGAGATAGACTTGAATACTACTTCGCTATACAGAATATAACCTAGTAAATACTAACGAGGATGAATTCAAGCGTATTTATATGTAATATGTAATAGTAATAAAAGTATTCTATAGTAAAAATTTACTACTATAAGTAAAAAGTAAATACTAAGTAGTATCTTAAGGTTATAATAGTAAGTAAATATTACTTAAAATATTAAATATATATAATAAATTTAATTAAATCTTTTTAAAATATACCTTTATTATCTTAATCACTCTTAGTAAGATATAGCTATAGAAGAAGAAGAAAAAGTAATTCTTTATTTATATAATACTAAATCTATTACTAAAGAAGTTCTAATTACTTTATATAAGTATTCTTATATATCTTTTAATAAAAGTATATCTATATCTTTCGTCGTAAGTCTATCTTTTAATTTAAATATAAGATCTAGTCCTAGATAAAAAGACCTAAATTAATCCTTTATAAAGAACTCTAATTTCTATTATATAATAATACCTATTTTCTATATTCTATCTACGCTACCTTTAATGCTTACTATTGATCTTAACATAGAGTGAAGTTTTCTAGGATGTTTGTATTTAAAGGATCTCCATCAATAGACAGCTCGCTATCCATAATGCCGTGAACGTAACACTGGCCAACAAATTGAAAACGACCACCAGTAGGTCTCAGCACTACTGGACACTCTGCCCCTAAGAAAATACATACGAGATCACCAATCTTGGTGTTACACGGTGCCATCCCAATATAACTGTTCGACAGAACAACTAAACGGCGATAAGCAATGCTTTGCCACAGCGAATCATGCAGCATGTCATTCCAATTAATCTGCCGCAACCGTGCATACTCGTATGGGTGTGACTTGCCGTATAACTCGTTCCACGCCGGTAAAGCACTGACCGTGAAAGCAGACGTCCAGTCAGAATTCATAACACTATGATTCATGACCGTCAGGAAATAGGCTTTACTGACAGGTTCTCCGGTCGGGTATTTACGCCTCTGATTTTCATTTTCAGCGCGCATTGAGGCCAACTTGGGTTCCGTGTTTACGACACCTTCTTGCTCCGCAGAAAACAAGCGCCTCATCTCTTGGTAAGTCGAGCGACCATAGCCAACCTCCACTGGCATGGCATTTTTGGCAGTCCTGAAACGTTTGAACCAATGCTGTGCGACATCTTGAACCGTCATACTCTCTTGTGGTCTTGGAAAACAGTTGTCGTGACAATCGCTCAATGAACTCGCTCCGCAATGTGGCAGGTGTCCATGGTCTTGTTGGAATTCTTCTGAATAGAGTAAGATTTCCATTTCCTCGTTGACAAATTTATCGAGAATGATTCCTTCCCAATCGCGTAGGATTGTAAGATGCTGTACGGGCATGATGTCGGCGGCCTTGCCTATGTTGCTGATGGCGCTGAATTGGAAACCTTGCACAGTGAGCAGACCAGGACCCGAAAGCAGATTTATCTTCCATTTAGAGGACGTCGCACAGGAATAACCGGCCAATGGAGGGATTTTGCGCCTCAATTCGAAGTCCGGAACCCATGAAGGAAGTCTTGACCTTTCCGACGGCTGCACAGCACAAAAGACCAAGTCTGCCAGACCCTGTCGAAAGGCAAGCCTCGCGGCGCCTTCAAACACAGTCTCAATAGAATCGATATAACTGACTTTCACACCGTATGGCTCGCTTGAGATACCAAGAAGTGCAAATACTCGGTCTCTAGGATCCGTCGCAAGTCGATCTAGTCCCAGTAGGAGTTTGATCAGTGCTTCGGGCTCTCCTGACTTGTAAAAATTTCGCACTATTGACATTTTCTTGAAGTCCTCATCTACACCATTCAAGGGACTGTAAGAAATGCCTTTATAGTTTTTCTCACACTGCTCGAGAATCCATGTCATGTCATCCCAGGAGATCCTCTCTGGACCGCACCAGATAACAGCACGCTCCGTAACAATGACTTCTTGAAGCGTCCAAGCACGCTTAAACCACTTCGCGGAAAACAGGGCTGCCAGGTAGGGGGTGTGGAATAACTCATGAAGTTTGAACAACCAAAATTCGCCGTCCGAAGTATGCACGTCCTTCCCTGGATAACGAGCGTCTTTCGGCCAGATTGCCAGTAGCTCTTGAAGAATTTGAATAGCCTTTGTGGCGAATGGTGTCGCTTCTTGGATCCACACTATGGTCTTCCTGGCAAGGGTGTAGATACGTGTCATCTGCTGTACTTGAGCTGCGCGTTCATCCAGATCCTTTTGGTTGATACAAAGTGCATCGATCCAGAGTGTGCGAGTCTTTGTGGGATGTCGAAGCGCAGACAATGCCGAAAACAGATTTCTTCCAACCTCCACATACGATCCATGAATTTGTATAGCAACTGGGTTGATTGGGGATCCCCACACATACGAAAGGCAGCTGTACCTCGGTTTATCTGGGAGGAAGGCGTGTTTCATTTCACAGACTATATGTCCGTTGTCTCCCGGTTGCAGCTCGAGCAATCGTATTTCACCTTTGAGGGCATCCAGAGGTGAGTACGTGAATGGCTGTAGGGATGCCGCGAGTGTCCCTGAAGAGTTCGCTGCTCTTGTGCCGATTTCCGTTTCTTCGGGCGACTCTGGGCGCTGCTCCGACGTATCTGCTGGCTCGATATCCGCGGCATGCCGTGTCCTCTCTTCGCTAGTCTGTGCGCGTGAACCCGTTCCGAATTCTGCGATAGTGAGCTCTTGCATGATTAGAGCGAGGCTGGACATTGAACGAGCGAAAGTTCTTTTGGATTTTGAAGAGTGAAAAGATGGTACGATGACACCACTACATTTATATTATTTCTACAGGGCGAACCAATAACTACGTGTCAGCGTGATTTACCTATGATAAGCCTCTTCTGCACGTCAGCTCATCGACGTGGCCCAATTAAATCAAGCCCCATCTTTACGGCATCGCCGATCCATTACAGGACCTCTCTCTCCTAGGCAACGGATATTCAGGTAAGGATTCACCTCCTCTGGCGCGGTAAGACTAAAGTATCTAGTAGTAGGTTTAAATAGTATAATATTATATAGATTTATAGTTATATTATTACGAAGATACTACGATTAGGGGAGCAGGAGCCCTAACTTAGGGGGGTTGGGCCCTAAATTAGGGGTGGCCCCCCTATATTAGGGGTGCTTGGAACCGTAGTGCAAATCAGATGAAATTGAAACATGCAGAAATGGTTCCAGCTCGTCGCGATAGGACAGCAAGGGTTGGGTATGCCCGTGCCAAGATTGTTGCGTGGGATTGGCCGTGTGGAGTTCAGCGCGGGATGGAGCGCGGGATGAGCGCGCCAGATCAGCGGTTTTAGAACGTTTGGCGTGTTAGTGCGTTCATCACTCCCGGTTTCCAATCTCCCCGGTTGAAAGATGACAATGACGTGTGCATCATTTTTTGCGAACATAGAGCTATAGTATTTTAGACGTGTGAGTACATTTGTAAAGGCAGAAAACGCTCGAAGGAGGAGCGACGAGATGGGATAATGAACAAAAGGATCTAGATGTTGCAGAAGGAGGTGACCGATATTCAGGTACTCCCGACGGAGCCTGATGGAAAGCCGTACAGTGCTAATGGAATCGCAGCCGGTGCGATCTGGTAGACGTCGTATCTACTGCTTCTTGACATGCACAATGATGACCTTGCCTTTTGCCCACCTCGACTTCAATCTCGCCCAAGCATTCGGCGCATCATCGAACTCAAACACTGAATCGATCATAGACTTGAGTTTCCCTTCCTGCATCCATCTTCCAATCTGAGCCAACGCTTCCGGATGTTTCTCCATGAACAGCCGGCACCTTTGTTTGCCACCGCTTAAGAAGCCTTGGATTAGGGTTTCGTCATCTTTTTGCGGTGGGGTAATAAAACTGAAGGGAGCGCCGATTTGCTCGAAACTGCCACCGGGGAGGAGAAAGTCTTGCGGCCTCTTGTAAAGTACTGGGTGGCCAACGTTATCGACGATAAGGTCAAAGAGTTGACCGCTCTCTTCGAGGACAGCGATGACATCGAAGGATTTGTAATTGATGATTTCGTCAACGCCTAGACTCTTGCACATCTCGGTGTTGACGGGCGAGCAGGTAGTCGTTACATGAGTCCCGAGCGCTTTCGCCATCTGGATAGACATCTGACCGGTACCTCCAGAACCTCCATTGATGAAGACCCTATCGCCCCCTTTGACGTGAGGTTGGATGGCTTCGTACGTAGTGAGCGCCTGACAACTAATCCCAGCTATATCATCGACCTTCACCCCATCCGGCATGGAGGTGAGCATCTCTTTTGTGACAACTGTGTACTCAGCCAGCGAACCATGTCCCCAATCGTCCATGTTAGAACCGAATACCATTTCTCCGACTCGGACGGCGTCGACTTTCTGCCCGACTTCGGCAACTCTTCCGCAAAAGTCCATGCCGGGCGTTGCAAGTTCGGAAACTTTGAGATCATGTGGATTCAGGGCTGCGCTGTAGACTTCGACGAGGATCTGGTCATCGCGTATTTGTGGCTTGGGCACGCCTACTGCCGGAAGGATGAGGGTACCTTCGGAGTCAGTACCTTCGGATTTGGTCGTGAACTGCCATGCTCGCATTGTGGCCATATTGCTTTACGAAGGAGATGTGAAAGTGATAAAGATGTGAAGATGAGAGAGTAGCGGGAGCTGATGCTTGCCTGTATTTGTAGTGGGAGAGCTGATGCACGCCTGTATTTGTAGCGGTCAGGACCTGTCAGCAGAAGCTTGGATGTTCTCAGCCTGCAGGAGGTGTGCAATATCATGCATCTCGTAATGCATGACTCGTATTCTTGTCCCACGGGAGCATCATATTGCCGTTGGCGTCATCAAGCATGCCATCGCCACACTTTACAAGCATAATTGATATTGAGAGTGAAGCAGCCCGATTTCATCAAAGTTGCTACCTGAGTAGGAATACGCGACAAGCTATGGACTGGGGAGATAGCTGGTGAAACAGAAATACATCAGTAAGCACTAGAAAGGAGCGGCACTATTACCATGCTAGTTAGACAATTGGCGCATAATCGCTCTTAACCAACTGCTTAACTGCTTACCGGTATTAACGGGATCCTTCCGCCCCCTCCTAGCGTTCAGCGGGAAGAAAGAGAATTTTCTGTTGCACAGCATCTATTTTGATCCTTTCTTATTGTCCGTCTAATTTTACACCGATGGCACCGAGTAATCCTGATCATGTCCCTAATTTCTCAACAACGTAGTAATCCGACCTATCTCACATCACATGGTTCATAGTATATCCTTCGTAGGTAAATCGAGCATCCTTAGAGCCGAGGATACAAAGTGTGATACAGGACGGAAAGTCGTGGCGTATTCGAAACGCGCTAGCTTCCTCTATCGCATCCTGCGTTTTCGCGCCTCTTCTAAGCAGTGCTTAGTTACCACATCGGCACACTCACAGACGTCAATGATCACTCTAAAGATCGCGATCAGAAGTAGGAAGTGTCGTGAGGCTGCCATCGCGTGTCTCGCTGTGTTTCAAGGGCTCGTGCAGAAGCCACGGGCGCCAAGCAAAGCTGAAGACCCGAGAAGCAATTCCCCTCCTTTTCGGCCCCCATCCTTTCAGAGTCTTCTCATCAAGACCGCTCTTCCGCCCAAAGACCATCTTTCGCATCCTTGTCATCTGTTGCTCGATTACGACATACGTCGTGCGAAACGCTGGAGCATCCAAATTTAGCGAAATTCGTGATGTTCATCCGACCGGTTCGGGTGTCGTAGCACGGCGACCAAATGGACGCTGACACACTCAAGCCTTGTGCTCGGGTCTTGGATGACGGGTTCACAGTCCTCTCTGACGGTGGCACGAATCCGGTTGCCGAGTAGGCTAAAGAACTGCGCTGATGGATTACTCATGTTAACGAAGGCTATAGCATAGTTTTTGTTCATGGCTTAGGCGGACACCCTCGCCGTACTTGGAGCACATTTGCGCGAGCTGCTCTAGCGTCCGCTGAAGGTCCTGCACGAGGTTCTAAAAGGAGCCATTTCAGCTGGTTACACCGTAGAGCCAACAAGCCGCCAAAGAAGTCTCGTAATGAGGGAGCTGAAAGCGATACGCCGCGCTCATCCTCAGCAGGCTCTGATAGGTCGGAAACTCCACCCTCACCAAATGTGTTCTGGCCACACGATCTACTCGCGTTTGATTTGCGAAACATCCGGATCCTTACCTTCGGTTACACGTCCGATCCAAGAACATCGGTGAAGCACAATTTGTATACACTGAGTACTAATCTCTTGTCGCGACTCGCAGACCAACGGCTGGACCATGTAAGTACCAACGAAGCGAAGATAAAGCAATCTAAACTGAAGCTAACTGGAGTAGCCCACAAGACCGATAATATTTATCTGCCACAGCCTTGGTGGTATTCTGACAAAATTTGTGAGTAAATAGTTCTGACATATCATCAATGTCGCGGTGTTTCGTACAGACGGTATCTAGTCGTACCTTTCGACAGGTTCTTTGATCCTATTACTTTGCGTAACTCATAGCTACTGGACTATTTACTCTCCATCCATTTCTAAGAGCTGCTTCTTACGTGTGGTTCGGCTGGGGAGAACGAGCTGACTATTTGCGCTCTGAGTAGGCCTTGAAGATATCTTCGAACTCTAGCGGCGCAAATGAGCGTCTTAAGACCATTCGGGAGTCTACACGCGCAATCATCTTTTTCGCAACACCACATGCCGGGTCCCAGCTTGCGAACATAGGAGAGATACTGATTCGAATCAGTGGTCTGTTTGCCGTCACGAACACAGCATTGCTGGCTGCTCTGAATGCTGAAAACGATAATGGTCAGCTGGAGGAGTTAAGACTAGAGTTTGACAAGATGATGGGGAATCCTCACGAAGGGGGTATCAAGGTGGTTAATTTCCGGGAAACCATGCCAATGTCATCTGTTGCCATAGGCCCAACAGCTCGCGAGGTAATCATTGCACTGACTTAGTTTTTGTAGCCTGCTGATGAAGTTTGAAGGTTGTGCCTCTTGCCTCTGCTGGCATCGCCAGCCAATGGGCCGAGAACCTGACCATGGCCGCTAATCATAGAGACATTTGTAAATTTCACGGATTCGAAGACCCAAAGTACCAGGATCTCAAAGCGGTACTAAGGAGATACGTCACCGAACTTGGCCAGAATCCAGGAATTGCCGCTACTGATGGACATCGTCTCACTCCGCCAGTGCAAACACAAAGTCCAACTACGACGTCAGGTGTAAGCATTGCGATTGCGTCCAAACGCCAACTGTACTAACAAAAAATCTGCAAAGGTAGTAATTTATAAGGATGCGGTAACCAAGGAAAAGATCGTCAACCATTTCACAACACTTTCATCCATGGACGTCAATCAGCATCTCTACGAAGTGCAGAGTGCTCATGAACAATCCTTCCGGTGGATCAGCGATCACGGTCATTTCGCTACGACTCTGGAGCCTGATAAGTCCACAATTTTTCACATCACTGGAAAACCCGGCTGCGGGAAGAGCGTTCTGTCCAAACTGGTGTACGAGTTGGTACAGGATCACGAAAAGTACCATTGCTGCACGCTCTTCTTCGCCTTCAACGAGAGAGACAATCATCGGCGAGATCCAGTCAACATGATGGCCTCTTTGGTAGCGCAATTCGTCGACAAGTTTGGCGTGACTGATCCTGTCTCCAGCCTATGCGGACCAGAGTTCAATCCAGGGAGGTGGAGCGAAAGGAGTGTATCAACGATTGGTCATCTGTTCTATTCTATAATGGCTTCAGTTCCGCCGGGCAACAAAGTCATCGTGATCGTAGATGCAATGGACGAATGTACTGCCCTGCCTGATAGAGGCAAACTGCTGAGCATCATTAGCCGAATTGTGAGTGATCGCCGCCAGAACGCCAGTCCAGTGAGCTTTGTAATTACCAGCCGGCCAGATTCCGGCATTGTATTCAGGCCTGATACAATGGTATTAGACTTGAACGCCGAAAAGTCACTTGATGTAGACTTGGATGCATACGTCGTTTCTGGCGTCGATCGTCTTATCCGTAATAGGCCTGGGTTATTACGCTATCAAGCAAAAATCATTGCGAAACTCCGAAGTCGAGCAGACAAGATGTATCTTTTGATCAAGCTACTCCTGGATTTGATCCGAGAGCACCCAGCATCGTCTCCAGCAGCAATTGAGGCGTTGCTTTCGTCCCTCCCAGAGACTTTATCCGCCATCTACAACAAAATATGGTCTCTCATTCCTCAACAAGACGAGCCGAGAGCCAAGATGATTCTGTCCTGGATGTTGTGCGCTTTTAGGCCGCTTACGGTGGGAGAGTTTAGCGCTGGCATAGCAAGATACGATTACGACAACGCAATGAAGGAACGGTATGCGCAGTGCTGGCGATTACCATTAGAGGAACGCTACGAAGCAAGGCAGCACCTGCAGAACCCTCTTGAGCAAGGCAATAGTCTGGAGTGGTATATGCCTCTAGACTTCCCAGGGGATGTAGCCAGGTTGCTTGGGCCCTTGATACATATTAGCCAATCGGTTGGGCACAAGATTCGATCACCAACTGTCGGGCTTTGTCATCAATCCGTGAAGGAGCACTTTCTTGAATTGCCTGGATTCCTGGATCTCGGTAACGTACATCATCAGATGGCAGAAGTCTGTGCCCGGGAGCTTGATAAAACCATCACGGGTGATCCAGATGCGATACCGGTACGAAACCGGGATACCGTGACGTTATTTGGTGGGGAGGATTCTTCCTATCCAGAGTTCTACAGTCGGCATAGCAAAGCCATTGCTGATGCAAACCCTTTGGATACTAGAAAAGTCTACATGCGCGAGATGTGGAATATGCGAGTCAAAATTGCCAGTACTCCGATCGAAACTCTTACGGCACCATTAGGAACGTATGATCCTTTCTGGGTGGAGGAGATCTTGGAGGCGGACGGATGGGACACCGAATGGACAAAAGACGTCTTGCAGGAAGGCTACATTTGGTTCACAGATGCGATGGCATTAATAGACGAACTACAGTCTGAAGCTATAAATGAGGAGGCAGAACAGTCTATTAGGCGTAAGCTCGACGCTATGTCGGATGGGAGGCTAGAGGAGATGCTACAAAAAGGGAGAGAAATGTCTTTAGACCGGGAGCGGGTTGAACGCTTCCGACGAGCATTTCATGGAAGGAATGACGGTGCATGAACGCGCCTGGTTTCGTGGACACTTGTGCTCTTCAAAGTGATGCGCAGCGCACTTGATGGAGCCTCATCATTTTTGCAATCACAGAGCCATGAGCGTGCCCTCTAAGTGACGACGCTATAGCTACCGCTTACTTCAAATGATCAACCATGGAGATCGCATACATGCGTTGAGTCGATGTTGAGGTGCTTGCAGACATCCTCGGACGTGGGAGTGGTAAGAAGATACTACGGTTGCAGGGCGAAATATCCACAAATCGTCGCCACAACGGCCCATGCGCAACAGGGCTCAAGTGAGGTATGTATATAGTATGATTGGGCTAAACTACCAAAACAAGGTCATATGACTGTCTCGGCGATTTGCGAATGTGTAACCGCGGTAGACAGGCGTAGTGGGGTAACGAGTCTCTTTCCTAAATAAGCGACGCTACCATGCCCCGCGACAGATGACCGTTCAGAACCGCAGCTACACCAAACCGTCCTTTTCTTTTCCTTCGACCTTACCATTTTCCTGTATTTGCTATTCAACTCATATCCTTTTAGAGGTGTACGACTTTCCGACGGGCAACGGGGGACGTACGTAAGCGCCGATGTCGGACAGAGCCTAATACGAAGCCATCCATGAACGTGTGATTCATACGAAGAAACCGAAGAGCCAGACGGTAGGCTCCGCCCCATCTTGCCCATTTCGGTTTGTTATCATATCATCTTGAGCGTCCGGCTACTTCTGACTCTTGCTCGCCTTCTTTCACGCCATATATCCACATCGGACTCAATACAATGGGTGTCTTCTACGAAACGATACCTGACTTCCTCAAGCCATGGATTCTAGCACAGAAGATGCTCTGGGTGGGCTCCGCACCCCTCTCAGGCTCCGGCCACATCAACATCTCGCCCAAAGGCGGACCGGACTTCTTCGGCATCATCAACTCCACCACATTCTGGTACATGGACCTCACGGGCTCTGGCATCGAAACCATTGCCCATCTCCACGAACCTGGTAACGGGCGTATATGCATCATGTTTACCGCATTCGAGGGGGCGCCGAGGATCCTCAGGATCTGGGGGACTGGCAGGGTGGTGGAGAATGGGACCAAGGAGTTCGACGCGTTTGTGGCTGATCATAAGGTCAAGACGATTCCTGGATCTCGCAGTATTATCTTGGTGGACATCCACCAGGTGTCGACGAGCTGTGGATTTTCGGTGCCGTTTTATGAATGGAAGGGCTGGAGGAACACGCTGAACGAGCATTTTGAGAAGAAGGAAAAGAAGTTCAAGGAAGGTAACGATGAGGAGAGCATGGACAGGTATGTTGCACTCCTCTCTGTCATCTCGGCGATGATGGCTTGGGGTAGTATCAGAAGACTAACGACGTAGGTACTGGGCGTTCAAATCCCAGCTCAGCATCGATGGCCTGCCTGGGATGAAGCGCGGCTACGACTTCGCGCAGAAGAACAACGTCGCGCCTTTGAAAAAGATGATTGGGAAGCATGCGCCGACGACCCCCCGGACGGTACATCACATCACGCTGACACACCTCGTTCTGGTCGCCGTTCTGAGCGTTGTGATTGGCATAGCTGCGGCGGTCACGATGGTATCGCCGGAAACGGTGAGGCGGATACAGCATAAGCAGTTGCTCTTCTAGCATTGGTGATCCCGTGGGATGTCGACTACATTGGTGGTATCTAATTCAATCTGCTTTCTCGTGGACTGCGAGGAGAATAAAGGGATGGCCAGGCACGATATGTAGAGGCATGATATGTAGAGGCATGGTTAGCGAAAAGCAATCGGACCTACGCGGCGCCGACGTCTACTTAGCGCGCAAGCCTGCCGGAAGGGATGAGGAAGGCTGAAGGCTACGGGCCTTGCGCATTCATGTCTACGGCCTTCGACGTCTGCAATGCGGAACCCCGTGGCATGCGTATCGTGTCGGAGTGCAAAGCAGCGATGCATTCACAACGGTTGGCCCGCCTCCCCATTGGTGTGCGGGTAGGTTGCTAACAGAGGGCTGCGCAGACGCACCGCCATGCGACCGCTGCAAAGCGGCCGGCCGCGCCGAGCTGTGTGAATTCCCTCCACCAGGCACAAGCGCCATTCATCGACGTCCAAAGCGGCCGCGGCAAGACGACGACGCTGGCAGCACGCCGCCGGCACCGGCTTCTGTGCAGCGCGCGCCGACGGTGCCGAGTCCCTCCACTGCCGCTCACGCCTCGCCGGCGGCTGCGGCATCTCTGCTCGACGGCCTAGACCCCTTCGAGCTGCTCACCGACGAGGTCAAGAACAGCTATCTGCGCTGTGCGTACAAATGGAGCTTCCACCACACCCCCACGCTGCTGTTGCGCATCCGCGACCGCACGCTGGAGGCGTGGATGGTATGGGCCATCCTCGCCCTCGCCATCAGGTCCGCCGTGCCATGTCCACGCCGTCCACGCCCTCTCTAACCGCGACAGATTCGTAAAAGAGCCGCCCGCGCCCTTCGCCACGCAGACCGAGGCCAGCAATACCTTCGCCGCCCATGCCCGCCAGATCCTCCAGTCCGACCTCGAGACGCCGAGCATCAGCCGCGTGCAGGCCCTGCTGATGTTGACGGGCCACGATTGGGGCGCCGGCAATGGACGCCGGGCGTGGATATATCTGGGCATGGCCATCAGGCTGGTCGAGGTCATGGATCTGACGCGGGAACTGGACATGCCCAAGGACCGTAAGCCGACGCGCGAGGAATTCATCGAAGCCGAGGTGCGTCGAAGGACCGCCTGGACATGCTTCCTGATGGATTCTCTGCTCAGCGGCGGAAAGGGTCGCAAGCGGTCGCTGGTTGCGAGTGACATGGCCATCCAGCTGCCCTGCGAGCGCGAGAACTTCGTCTTTGGCGATCCAGTGTGCACCGAGCACCTCGACGGCAGACTCCATATGCCGCCCTTATCCCTGGAAATCGGAGAGCTAGGCATCATCGCGTACAGCCTGCGCGCTGCAAACATCTGGGGCAAAGTAGCCCGGTGGGCCTGTTCAGAAGAGCTCAAAGTGGAACTTCCATGGTCGCCGACTTCGCAGTTTCGCCAACTCATCTTGGAACTCCAAGCCTGGAAAACGAATCTTCCGATCCGCTTACAGTATGATCTGTTCTCGCTGCACAGCCACAACGCCGTCGATCAAGGGCAGGCCTACTGTTACATGCACAGCATAAACTTCATGAGCAACATGTTCTTGCAGCGAGCCTACTTGCCCGTTCTTGGACCTCAGAGTGCGCCCGACGAGACACCGGAATCGTACAACGAGCACCAGGAAACTTGGAAGAATTGGCAGAAGACGTCGAGAAAAGAGCTCTTCAGTGAAGCCTCCACTGTCCTGGAAATGCTCGACGAAATGCGCACGTTTGGCGTTTACTTCCTGCGAGGGCTTGTACCCTGGATCGGCTTCACCATCTACACAGCTGTTGGGGTGATGCTGTATAGTTTCAACTACCCTAGAGGGGAGGACGATCCACGGATCACGGAAAAGGCGAGAGAACGCGTCATCCGAGGATGCACGTTTCTGAAAGAGATGAAGACACAGTGGCCCATGGCCAAGACTTGGTTCGAGACCATAAAGCGCATGCAAGTGTACTATCGCTCCGTACTCAGTCAAGAGTCACCCGTCTCACCCGACGAACGACGAGCGCTGCGGCATGCAATGGTGGACTACGGCGCACTGCAGCCATCCCCAGTCCAGAAGCACGTAGATGCCAAGCCATCTGGAAGCACGGATACTGTTCGCAGCAGTATTGTACAGGAGGTATATCTCTCTCACGTTTGCACCAAGCATCTGTCTAACTTCCATAGCAATCGCCTCTAACCGCACAGGATACGAACACCCCAGCTATAGTCTCTCCACTCACCGTATCCACTCCGAGCGCGTATCCATGCAATGTCAATTGGAATGCTCACCAGAGCATCCCACCTCTTGAGGAAGACGACACGCTCAATATGAATTTCGATATCAGTAATGAGGAGCTCGAGGAGATTATGATGAATGCTACGCAGGAATTCTGGGCGTCTTTTCCGGGCGAGGTCGGCGTGGGTTATCAGTGAATACCATGACAGGTGCACCGTCTTTGGTAGCATCTTTCGGGGCTGTTACTTCTTTTCTTCTTCCCCCTTCAGTTCGGTACCGTTTACTTAATAGCCGGTTCGGGCGCTACTTTGTCGAGTCCAGGAGCTCAAAGGCGCTTGTCAATGGTATTTGGGTTAAAACGAAACTTTATCCGTCAATGTAGACGGTTCAAATGCTTTCACGTGTTACTTTTTGGAGTGACTCGTATGTGTATCATGTCTCAGCTTGTTCCTCCAGTGATGGCTATTTCCTCGACGTTCCTCTTGATACTAACGCACTCGATCGGTCAACTAGGTGCAATATTGATATACCTATGGCTGTCGAGATGAAGATGTGGCCGACAAACCGGCTACGCGCACAACCCGTTTGAACATCTTCACCAATAATGACGGATACCGCGCCATGCTGGCTGCTAAGCTGAAGCTTTGCGAAGAAGCCGCTGCTAGAAGTGACGCAGAGATCGCGGAGAGGCGTCGATGAGCGAAGGGAAGTAGTCAGAAACGCCTCCACGTCTAGTCAGGAAGTCTCCTCTTCGACTGTGACTAATGAGACTGCGGTTACAACACCAGACGCGTCTCCTCGGCACACAACTGCTGCCCTTCCTCGTCAGACGGAAGAAGATGAACGGTCTTGAGCGCCGAAACAGTGTTTGCTTGATCAGATGACGTTTCCATCTGTACTAGGCGTTTTTATTGAAGTTCTACTACTAGCGAAGCTGCAGAACGCGGTCTCGCTGCTCTTAAACCTCGCAAAGCAGTGCTTACCCAGCATTGGTGATAGACGTTTCCGCAAGATCTAGGGAGTGTTCTCAGATATCAGACGTAAGCTTGATCAGAAGCTTGGTCGACTGGATAAGAAACAGCGCTTTGAGAGGGAATGTACGGGCTCCAATGCTAACGACTCAGTCCCGCGCTCCGAAAGAGGTTGTTCTCCCGTCCCGACGTAACATGCCTCCGCTTACCCGGAAAATCGGTCCTGATTCCAAGTTCAAAGGCTGAGCCCAAAACCAACAGAATCTCACCGAAGAACACTCCCGCCCGCATTACCACTAACGTCAACATCAAAAACAGCCGCCGAGCCCGTAGCCCGTAGCCCAAGTCTCTAGCTGAAGCTCTGAGTTGCGCTCCACGACCGGGAAAACTGGTATCCCTCATCGCCAGAACTTGAGAACGCATATGCCAGAGCTCACCCGTCGCTATCCGCTTGATATCTTTGCTGCCGTAGCGGCGGCTTCTATGGGCGGTGGATTTACGGAAGTAACTTAGCGTCTTGAGATGGAATATCAGAATAAGCAGAGAGCTATGGCCTATGCGAAGTGGAATGCTTGATCGTTGTTCGTGAATCACCATCAACAAGACGGCTTCTTCGTGGTGAGAATGTATACAGAGCGCCTCATTAGAAGCCTTCCCTTGTTAGCCAAGCGTTGGATATTTACACGTGGAGTATCTATCAACCAAGCCTTCTAGGCCAATAAATAGCCTCGCAAATCCGCTGTGTGGTCCCTTGTCCATGCATTATCATACCTAGAGGGGTAGCATATCAGCTTTTTAATGACCGATAGTAAGAGCACCCTCTCGCTCTAACACTCTCTTCCTAAGTTCAACTTCTCGCCTCAAGATGGCTACTTTTTTTTTTGCATATTGCAATCGAACTACTACTCAGAATTGAGGCGTTTCCTCCCCATGCCAGGTTCCTCCAAAGCCTCACACGGACGCCTCAAGTTTCAATATATGTCGCAAGGTCTTCCCTTCCGCGCAATCAGGATCAACTAGACCTCGTCTCCATAAGTTTTACTATTGATTTCGAGAGGTGGGGGTGCGGGGGAAGGCAGGATGGAGAAGTGTTGGGAGGAAATGGCATGAGCCTGATAACGTGGGGGGATGTATATATGAGGTGGATAGAGACGTGCTGTTTTAATGAGCCATGAATGAGGCAGAATCCAGAGACATGTGTAGGGAGGAGGGAATGCAGATTCTGTGTTTGTGTTGCAGGGGAAGAACGCGCTACCTATCCTAGTAATAGCAACATATGTCAAGGCGTATAAGTAGGTATACCGAACCTCTTATCTGTCCAGAAGGGGTATTTTGTAGATTTTTAATGGTACGGACCTTTTGGCTGAGCAATAATAAAAATAAAATACGTGAGATGGGTACAGCCTTTCGGTTACATTAGAGCGTCCATTATATCGTTCAATATGGCTCCTACAATGTAGTTTTAAAGAAACAGAAAATCTAACGCGTCTTAAGCTTGTAGGGGCGACGGTTAATGGGACTCATTTAATACGCCCTTAATATGCTCGTAACGCGCTGTTGTACTAAGGTAGGCGGAACTTACTTTTTGCAAGCGAGGATAATTGTAATGCAAGAAGCTCACATTATATATCTATTCCCCACCGGCCATGCACTTGTACACGAAGAAGACTGCTACATCGGGAATCTTGAAAAACAGAAAGCAAGAACCAGATCCCATCACCCACACGCCATACTGAAAAATGAATGAGGACGAAAAATGCATGAAACTCGGGCATTAGAAACTCATTCTCGGTCACTGCTAAGGAAAGCTTGAATCATCGGGCATAACAAAGCCCTTGGCGTCAAAATCCTTGCGTATGAAATCGGTCAAGGCGTCGAGCTTCTTCCGCTGAATATGCAGTGCGCCGATCTTGATGTCTTTCTCCCGCTGGCTCATGTTGCTTAGTATAGATGGAGCCTTCTTCTTTGCCAGCGCGCTTTCGTCCGCCGGTAGTGAATTTTCAGAAGATGCATCTGCGCTCTTGGACTGGCTGGTCGGCGGGTCCTCGGAAACCATTGAAACGGGATACCGCGCATCGCCATGCGCTTCGGCTGTGATCTTGAACACCTTTTTACGGGTTGGAGGGACGCCGCCGATGAGCACTAGAAGAAGACTTCGCTGGATGGCGCGGACAATGATGTTGTTGTGTTGGGTCTCGATAGTAAGTGTTTCGAGTGGTGGTAGCGGTTCCTCTGCATCTTCATGCTGTGAACTCTGGAGCCTGCGATTCGCTTCCTGCTCTTTCCATGCCATGGATATGAGAGCTGCTTGGTCACGTAGTTCTTTGATGTCTACGGGAGTTGAGTAGGCCATGAGAGTACCGTTGGGGGACATGACGCTGAACACGTGAGCTTTTCTGAGACGGAAGCGGATGTAGGACAGCTTACAATATCCGCGGGTAGAGCTGGGGATCTATATTCTTGGCGAGGAGCTCGCTCAGCTTCATCGCGTTCAACATCTCGACAGGTGAGGGTATCCTCGCAGATGAAGGGCTCCTGACGGATGGTTGGCTGGGCTGGTTAGGTTTGTCTATGTCTTCTCTACATAAATGATAACCCCAAAAGACTGTCGTGGTTGAAAGGAGACAAAGAAGCAATGTGCAGCGAGTGGATTGCTATAGCTATGCTGCGTGTGGACACTCACCTACCGCCCTAATGTCGCCCGTACACGTCGTTGTCCGTGCGCCTGGTCGCCACGTTGAAGCCGGCGGGTACGCCTGCCTAAAAGGAAAAAAGAAGTTCAGAAGGAGCACGGCATAACAGAGACAAAAGCAAAGACTAGACGAGCAGAAGAGATCCGGATCGGGGATTGCAGCATGATGTTGGGCTGGAGACTGGACGTCGGCCGCCGACGCGGACCGAGCGTATCGGAAACAGGGATCGACCCATGTCACGTGCCGAAGCGGGCTGTTACAATCTTTGCAACACTGCGGTGATGGTTCTATCCGGGTACATTTCATCGAAATCTATCGCGTAGAGCCGTGCTGGGCGTGCACAGATAAAGTGGAGAGCTCACTACAGCAGCATGATACTGCAGCTAACGTTCGAGGCTAAAGCAGGTGCAGGAACTCATCCGCAGGCTCATTATCCGAGCTCAAGCCGATAGTGTGGGGCGGTATCGTCATTCATTGAGATACATCCCCCTCACCTCGACAAGCTGTAGCCCATGCTTCTCTCCCGACGCACACTACTAAAGACATCTAGCATCTCCAGCGCACTCGCAACCCGCGCAATTAAGCACTCAACCAGACCAAACCACATCTTCAGATCACTAGCAACAATGGCGACGGATCCGACCAAGTACAAGCTCAACCATTCCATGTGAGTGGTTCCGTCGCGTGTTCACCAATGTCATTCGCCATCTGACAGCTGTAGGATCCGGGTCAAGGATCCGCACCGATCAGTCGAGTTCTACGAGTTCCTAGGCCTGAAGCTCATCAACAAGATCCAGAACCCCGACGCAAAGTTCGACCTCTACTTCCTCGCGTACGACGGCCCGAAGGCAGTCTCGCAGGGCAACCACTGGACCGACCGCGAGGGCATCGTCGAGCTGACGCACAATTACGGCACCGAGAACGACCCGAACTACAAGATCGCAAACGGCAATACCGACCCGCGCGGCTTTGGACATCTCTGTATCTCGGTAGACAACCTACAGGCTGCGTGCCAGCGGATAGAGGATGCGGGGTACAAGTTTCAGAAGAAGTTGACGGATGGCAAGATGCGGCATGTTGCATTTGCCCTGGACCCGGACGGCTACTGGGTCGAGGTCATCGGGCAGAAGCCGTTGGAGGAGACAGAGAGCGTCAAGGAGACGGATCCTGAGACATACCGCCTAAACCACACCATGATCCGCGTCAAGGATGCCGAGGTGTCGCTCAATTTCTACAAGGACGTGATGGGCATGAAGCTCAAGCGCACCCACGAGATGAAGAACGGCGGTTTCAATCTATATTTCCTCGGATACGGCGATGATAGCGAAATCACCGCGGAAGGTGTGAGCCCGACTGCCGGCCAGGAAGGCTTGTTGGAGCTCACCTGGAACTACGGCACGGAGAAGGATCCCGATTTCAAGTATCATGACGGCAATGCTGAGCCGCAGGGTTTCGGTCACATCTGTGTATCTGTCGACGACCTCGACGCTGCGTGCGCCCGCTTCGAGGAGAAGAAGGTCAATTGGAAGAAGAGGCTCACTGACGGCAGGATGAAGAACATTGCGTTCGTGTTGGGTAAGTTATGAATCCTTGTATAACGATGTCTGTCGCTAATGAACAAAACAGATCCCGACGGTTATTGGATTGAGGTCGTGCAGAACGAGAAACTAAAGACACGGGCCAATTGGTAGTGTGGGTGAACGTTGGATGAGCATGTGATTCCTGCGGAGATCGATGCCACAAGTTCTTAACAGCGCCTCAACAAGTAGCTAGTGCTAGTGTCCAATCGACGGAAACCACATCTCCGGTAGCAAACACCATTGCTGCATGGCACAGACACACATGACAGCACTGCTTTCAGCTGAATGAAAGAAAAATGTACAAACCTGAAACGGTATTATGTCTCTTTCATCTGATGCTTGGTGCATCAATCTAATATATTCCGTCCTCGTATCATCACCAGCACTCCCAATATTGAACGTTGGAGCTTCGACATTACGCCGGTCAGTTTAGTGCATTATTTGACAGGTATGGCGTAATCCGGGGGTTTCACGGGGGCGGGGTAACCACTCTAGCCTCTCACAGTAAGACCCGGCCATACAAAGGGAAATAGCTGATTCATGCTACTGCAGGCTCAATGCCGATAGCGGACAGCAATTAATAGTACCGCATAGAAAGACTCAATCTCGTCCTTCTCCCTCGCGCTGCTTTCCTTCTGATCGCTTGTACTTTCTTACGAGTCGTCCTTCACACGAGACACCCACCATGACGATACCCACGTACACCTCGAAGCCGAAGATCCTCATCCCAGAAAAGGTTTCTCCGGATGGACTGGCATTACTGCGAGGAAACTTTGATGTTGATGAGAAGAAAGGATTGAGTGCAGAAGAGCTTCAGAACATCATCGGCGACTATGAGGCCCTCATCGTGCGGTCAGAGACTAAAGTTACGGCCGACCTCCTCCAGGCCGCCAAGAAACTCAAGGTGGTTGCGAGGGCGGGAGTAGGGGTTGACAATGTGGATGTCGGGACTGCGACCAGTTTAGGTATCATTGTCGTGAACAGTCCGAGTGGGAATATCAATGCTGCAGCGGAGCATACTATCGCATGTGAGTGGCTTGTAGAGGCTTAGGAGATACGAAGGATGTGTTGCTGACCAGCCTGTAGTGTTGATGGCTGTTGCCCGCAATGTTGGGGACGCGTGTGCAAGTATCAAGAATGGGAAGTGGGAGCGTAGTCGCCTTGTTGGTGTCGAAGCGAAGGGCAAGACGCTTGCCATTGTGGGATTGGGCAAAGGTATGCCATACGGAAAGGTGTTATAGAAGATGCACTACTAACAGTTCGACAGTCGGTCTCACGGTTGCTCGAATTGCTAACGGCTTCGGTATGCGTCTGATCGCCTACGATCCCTACGCGAATCCTAGCCTCGCTGCAGCAGCATCCGTCACCTTGAGGCCTAGCCTGGCGGAGATTCTCAAAGAAGCTGATTTTCTCACTCTCCACACGCCCCTCATCGCATCCACCAAAGGCATGATCGGCAAGGCTGAACTGGCGACCATGAAGCCTACCGCACGGATTCTTAATGTCGCCCGAGGCGGCATGATCGACGAGGACGCACTCGTAGAAGCACTAGATGCTAACAAGATCGCGGGAGCCGGCATCGACGTTTTCACTTCCGAACCACCTGAAGCCGACTCTTCTGCGAGCAGGCTCATCGCTCATCCCAAGGTGGTAGCAACACCACATCTCGGCGCTTCGACAAAGGAAGCACAAGAAAACGTTTCCATTGATGTTTGCGAGCAAGTCGTGTCCATTCTCTCAGGCGAGCTTCCCCGCTCAGCAGTCAATGCGCCAATCATTCTTCCAGAGGAATATCGCACATTGCAACCCTTTGTCACGCTAGTCGAGAAGATGGGCTCCTTGTACACACAACATTATTCGAGTCACGTAAACGTGAAGTCCTTCCGCACGACCTTCGATATCATCTACGAGGGTGCACTCACAAACCTCAATACTACTAAACCTCTGTTCGCCGCCCTAGTCAAGGGTCTACTAACGCCCATTACGTCCTCTGACGGGCTCAACATCAACATTGTCAATGCGGAACTATTGGCGAAGGAACGCGGTATCCTCATCAACGAACAGCGTAGCCGCGAGAATGTGGACGACAAACCGTACTCATCATTCATCACATTACGAGCGCGCGCCTCTCGCTCCCAATCACACGCGCGTTCCGACATCTCGCGCTCAAACTCACCCTCCGCAGCACGCACCCTGAGCGCCCAACAATCCCAGGAAGAAGACCAAGTCATCCAAGGCTTCGTCTCCGGCAATAAGCCCTTCATCTCGCGTCTCGACCGCTTCAAAGGCGAGTTTGTTCCGCAAGGTACTCTGCTCATCTGCCGCAACTTTGACTCTTGCGGTAAGATTGGGTTCGTGGGCTCGCTTCTGGGCAAGGCTGGGGTCAATATAAAGTTCATGAATGTGGCGCCGTTGCATGATGATGTGGAGACTGGGGGCGGTGATGAGCAGAGCAAGGAGGCGCTTATGATTTTGGGTGTTGATAGGCAGGTTGGGGAGGATGTTATGAAGAATTTGATTGGACAGGAGGGCGTGCTGGAGGCTAGTATTGTTACTTTGTGAGGAGGCTAGTATTGTTACTCCGTGAAGAGGCTAGTATTACTTTGTGAGGAGGATATGTATCGGCCTCAACGCCGACAGAGGACGCTGATTGGCTCTTCGTCACTTGCTGACAGCGCATTCTCGCGCTGAGAATCATTTACGTATAAGCAGACTAAGCTTTTACCGCAACTCTTCGACATTGCACTCATTTTCGTATCCTCGTAACCTCGTTTGTAACGTATACTCATCACGCTTCGAGGCGTGTTGAGACGTCGTACGTGCGGTGATGCGCTTCGGCTACCCGAGGCTCCGGCAGGGCGTGATGCGTCGGCCGATAGACGGGACGAAAGTTGCAACGCCTGTAACTTCCACGGACGCTTGATCATCAACTGTTTATATTGAACACTAACGCTCTCTTGAAGCTCGTTATCACAACTTACAGACAAATAATTGACTGCCAACACTTGGACGCATTTAGGACACGCAAGCTCACCGCCATGACTACCGCAACACTTGCAGGAAGCACGGGCTTTGTCGTACGCCGGTTCCTTCAACAGTCACATCGCACTGCAGAGAACTGACAAACACAGGGCTCACACATCCTCACTGAACTCCTCGCACACCCGTCCGTCGCCTCCGTCTACGCCTACTCCCGACGCGACCTCCCCAACCCTTCCGCCTCCACCAAACTCTTCCCACTCACCTCCGCCGATACTTCCTCCTGGCCCGAGCAATTCCCGCGCGAACTGCACCCCAAAGTCTCCTTCTCAGCGCTCGGCACAACACGCGCGGCGGCGGGCGGCATAGAGCAGCAAAAGAAGATCGACATCGACCTCAACTATGACCTTGCCCGCGCCGCCAAAGACGCCGGCGTCGAAACATACGTGCTCATCTCGGTGGCCGGCGCGAGTGCACAGTCGTCTATGGCGTACTCACGGATGAAGGGCGAGCTGGAAGACAAGGTCAAGGCGTTGGGGTTTAAGCATACGGTTATCTTGAGACCAGGGTTGATTATGGGCGTGCGGGAGGAGCGGAGACCGGCTGAGGCGGCGCTCAGGGGATTTGCTGGCTTGTTGAAGAAGGTTAGTCCTACTTTGACCAACTTCTGGGGGCAGGATGCGAGCGTTATTGCGAGGGCGGCTGTGGTTGCTGCCGTGCAGTGTGTCGAGGGAGAGAAGGAGCCGGGCGTCTGGGAGCTTGCGCAGAGCGATATTGTGAAGCTGGGAGGCGACCGGGAGAAGTGAGATGGGAGAGAGGATCGGTGCGAAATGGCTGCTTGATATAGGGTGCAAGTGGGAATGTTATACGTCAGGGTGCTTATGCTCTATGTCTCGAGGATGGGAGTTTCTCTACGGTTAAACAATATACCCTCCCATTTATCGATCTTCTTCTACCTTCGCGATCATATTTCTGTTATGTCTGTAGTGTATAAATGCATCTTTCCATCACATCCGCATGAGCTGCCCCCACTGTGCAGGCGCGTCCAACGGAACGACGAAGGATATAGTTTATCTTGTACAGTATGCAGTCCGATCACATACCGCTTGACGAGGTCCGGTTGGCTTGGATCTTTGCACATTGAAAGAAACCACTCTGCTTCTGCTCTGTTCATGAGGTCTTTTGGGAGCTGATCATTTAACTGTTTGCTCAAGCGATCTAGTTCGTCTGTGGAGCGTTCGCCGCGGTCATTGCTAATTTCTGGGGCCAGGTACAGATTCGATTCGGCGGAGTATGGTCATCAGGATTCCCGAAAACATATCGAAAGCCTCCAAGTTCCTGGCAAAGTGGGATTCTCGGTTGATGTCACAACGAAGTGCGTAATAGAAAGTGAGATTTGCATATGTGCCCACCCCAAATTCATGCTGTGCCTCTACTGATCTTTCCAAGTGTCCGGGTAATTTTCAAAAGCACTAAGGATTTGCTGGACAAGAACGCGAAGCGTTGGAATGGCGAGCTTGGAGCGGATTCAGACATATCTGTTCGTTTCTCTGCGTTCGGTTCAAGAGCACGGAAAGCAACCTCGACGGCGCCTTCGGTCTGTTCTTTCCTGACCTTTGCGAGCCACTCAATGACTGACAGTTTGAGGTGTTCTTTGTCAAGTAGAAGGATGTTGTTATCCAGCTTGTGTTGTAGGCGGAAACTGCTGCCCTGAACCTAGGAAATCCTCAACTCCCTTCTGCCCTTGCTGCATATATGTCAACACATCCGCAATCAGGCATCCAGACGCCCAGATGCCTATTTTTTGAAATATACCTTGTCCCTTGAAATATTGGTCTTGGAATTCTGGTGCGATGTAGTCTCCAGGAGCCGGATACCAAGGGGTCTTGTGGTCTGCGTCATCGGGTTTCAAGTCTCCCAGGCCGAAATCGGCTAGTACGAAGTTTTGCTCGGAGACGAGGACGTTAGCAGGTCGAACATCATGATGATAGTCTATGGCCGAGATTGAATCCATGCCGCTGTTGGGAATGTCCAAGAGGAACGTGTGGATGATTTCCAGTGCAGATGCCTGGCCGTATAATGCGAGAGGAAATGTGGAGTCCCAGTGGAATTCTCAGAAGCGCTCGGGTAGTTTAAGAAATTGCCTGAGATCCATTTCGAAACGCGGAAACAGAAAGTTGTGTTCATTGCTGTATGTGTAGGATGCAAGTAAACGAATTATGTTGGAATGTTCCAATCGTCGAAGAAGACTAAGCAGGCGTAGCTCCCTTTCAAAAGCTTTCCACTGTTTCTTATCAGAGAGGTTATGGCGCTGCTTCATATTCTTCCTAACCAACGTGACAGGGTTTCCCTTGAAAGATTCGTTAAAAGCAGTAATGCGGCCCACAGGTCAGCCAACCTTTGGCGGTATCAATGTCTGTAGAGACGCATGCATCTTCACTATAGATATTGCCCCAAACTCCCCTTTTCCTTCTGTGACAACTGTCTCTTCGGTAAACGGATTATCTCCTGTATACTGCTGATTTCATGATAGCAATAATGCTCATCCTTAAAGAAGTGTGGTAAAAACTTCCATTGTTGATCCGTGACAAATTCAGTTGCACATCTGGGGAGTACTCCCCTAGCGCTTGATTCATCTAATGGAAGTCGACTATTAGCGAACTGGTGCCGACGAAATCGGATCATGTCGTCCTCATGATACATCAAGATAAGAATTGCGAAGATTTTGCGGTAATTCGATGGATTTCCTTAGCCAGTTCGGCACGCGCAAAGTCCTGAAAACGAAGTTCTTTGACTGCGAATTCAATTTTCGCTTTGGTCAGGATCTCATCTAGCTTCTGGGGTTCGATGAAATGTCTACCACAGGCTGACTTGAGCATGGCAAGCTCAATCTGCCGCGATACATCGGCGACATTCGGACTGGCGTCCCCGATGGCCATTATACGAAGATAGAAACAACCGGCTGAGAAAATATCACGCCTCAGATATTCGAGCGAGAGAACTGGCCTTGAGGGGTTCCTGAGATACGATGGCAAATGCGGAAGAGATGATTTCGCCTTTTTTTTTATAACCCATCAATTAGCGATCGAGCTCTTCCTAACATGAATTGAAGGTAGTACTTACTGCTTAAGAGTGCAGCACATTATCGACAAATAGCAAGATGCCGCTATTCAATTACTTTAACGGAGTCAATTCCCTCCTATTTAGTACAGTATGGTCAGATTACAGTTTCCATATTAACCAAAACCAATAGCAATACAAGCTTCTGACCTTTGTGGGTTGTCGTGGCGCTGAAACTTCAAACAAGTCAGTAGTTTCTTGTGTTGATGAGCCCCATGATACATCAGCCAGTTATTGAAGGTAGCATACGAAAACTGTATAGTTTCCAGCGCCGGAGAGTCTAAGAAGAAGGCTATCAAGTATATACTTTTATACGTAGCGTGTTTAGAAAATTGTGGTAACGGCGGGCATAGCTATAGAAATTGCAAGAGGGGTGACTTGGGGATCAAAGTTGCAAGGGCAGGAGAAAAAAAAAAAGAAAAAAAAATCAAAAGAACGAGCTCCCCGCACCGGTCAAATATGCAGCCAAAAATCTAGATACCCTTATCGTGCACTAAGGATTAAGAATAGCGCGGTTACCCCGCTACCGGTCAACCTGAATTTACACACCGGTCAGATCTTTGGCGGGGTTGGGTGACAATTCAACTACTCCATCTAACCCTGTAGGACTTGGAGCAGACTTTTTCGTAAGGCTTGCGTGTAAGGAGTGGCTCACCGGTGGTTTTGAGGCGTTTAGTATTGGGGAGTCTTTATACGCTTGTGCTTTCGCACCCTGTGTAAAGCCGATTTGGGAACTGCCCCTCACCGGTTCTTTTCCCAAAACGAACTAGGCAAATAAAGCAAATGGCGTGATTCAAATGATGTCTATATGCGGGACAAGCATACAAGTATAAACGTGACCGCTAACTAGTAGTCATTATATTTATTATATATATCTTTACTCCGTCCATCCCACGGGGCTATTCTTTTAGGAAGACGCCATCAACAGCTTCAACTGTTCCTACTGTATTGACATATATTCCGTCTTACTGTTGAAGATAGGAAGCATTTTCGCTGCCTTATCACAATTGAAGATGGCCTCTGTCCCACCAAATCGCTCTCATCTTTCAGTAAATCCTCCGGGGATTAACGTTGCGGATGGACGGAAGCCAAACAATGACCCAACGCCGTCAAATGATATACAAGGTTGCTTTAGTCTCAATTATTCCCCTGATCATCATTGCTGAGATATCCAGAAAAAATCGACTACCTGTCTGATCGCCAGACAATCTTTCAGGAGATAAGCTATAGTCATGGTATCCTCGGGGACGAGTGGCGGGTCAACTTTGCAGGTTTGCATCGCATGATCCTTGCCAAGCTTCAAGAAGATCTCATCGACATAATCGCCAAAATTGGTGAGAATGGCTACGAGGTGACCAAGGAGGTTCTGAAAAACCTCGAGCCTACGTTAGCAAGGTATAGTAAGTGAGAGGTTCATGGCCAATATAGTTAGTAAGTTGACTGACCTTGACTGCAGCCACTGCAGTCCGGGACTGGGAGTACATGGTTGAGGTCGCAGCAAGGGCAGATGATGATATTTCCAAAGACTTATTCGTTGCAAGTTCCGTAAGGCCGCTGAGCCACAAGCTCTTGATAGCCAAAGGAGTGATTAAAGAGCCTTGGAGAAGTTCGTGCAAACCACGCGATCAAAAAGAATGGGACACATATTTGCCTGGCGGGCAGAGAAGATATAGAAACGCCCAGAAGATGCGTGCAGAGCAAGAGAAAAGGCGCGTAGAGGAGGAGGAGAATAAAAAGAAAACATTGCAAGCACAGTTCAGGAGGTTCTGGACATCTATTTTCGGTGGTATTGCGTTGATTGCGCCGATGCTGCTAATGGTTCTGCATATGGATCGAACCACTACGCTGGCAACTACATCAGGCGCAGTATTCCTTTTTGCTGTCATCGTTGCGAGATACACAACTGCGACCCCTGAGGTCGCCATCGGAGCAGTGTCAGCCTATGCTGCTGTATTGGTTGTGTTTGTAGGTTCAGCATTGAAAGATCCCGAATAATGTGACACCAGTACGTGGGGGGGTGGTACTCAAGATTGGCTACTGTACTGGAGCTGGTATAAGCTATGCCGAGTTACTCTAGTTAGTTTTCGGTAACAGCCCATATCCTAAGGGTGCATGGGCATAATAGAACATGCATACATACGTTGAATTGGAGGTGGTCTTCGATTTTGGTGAAAGGTATAGCTAAGTCAAGTGTTATCGCCACTAGATGGAAGTAGATATACATATTAGTATATAGTAGACTTTAAGAGGCCAGACTAAATGTCGGCTACCGTAGCCATCCATGTCAGCCGCTGGCAGGGACTCGGACATTGGGAAAGGGGTGCTCGGGCATAAACGCACGCTAAGATATTTTCTCGGACATAGGTTGACAAGGCAGAATGAACAAGAAAAAGGGCCATTTATGTGGACAATGGACGTTCGTCGATAGTATAAATAAAGAGGATGTAACTAGATGTATAAGTCAGCTATTGCTGTCTCGATATATCCAAAATTGGTTTTTTGTTATTGGGCCATTCGGGAGTTGGAGGTGTGAGACGCTACGTGTGTTCGGCATTGTGCCGCGTCGGATTAGTAAGCACATTGTTTAATGGACTAACGTGTTCGGGTAACTATTAACAGAGTTTTGATCCCCGATCGACTACAAGCTACAACCTGACTATTTGAGATATTAGCAGCACTTATCAGCGACCTCACCGAAAACGATTAGACGAGGCTATTCGCACATTCCATAACACCATTGACAGTATAGAAATAGCCAAGCAGAGGAGGTCCACGTTGTCGTAAGCTAACCCCCCGCGGGGCCTGTTATTCGATCGACCGCAACAATAAATACGACCAGAATGACTCTTCCTTCTTTGCCACTGGAGTTGCTGCAGCAGATAGCAGCTTGTGTCGAAACCGTGCATCGGCCTAGCCTTTACGCCTTTAGCTTGACGAGCAAGGCTTGCCACAGGGCCTCAACCTTTCTCATCTTTTGGGAACTTAACATTACAATCCACCATCGCGAAGGATTGCGGCGCGATGTCGACAGAATTTTCGAGGCTCTCTCCCGCACGGATTCCGCTCGTCACGTCCAACGCATCAGCATCCAAGGGGCTCTACGGCTCAACGCCAAGAAGACGGACAGTGATGGCCAGGATACGAATTGGTGGAGAAAGTCTGGCCTTGAGGAGATCCTGGTTGATGAGGAACCAACCCCTCTTGTCGTCAAGTATGTGGTTTATGACGAACCCGTCATTGAAAAATCTTCTGAAGAGGACATGGCATGGGCTCCCGTTGTGAGCCTGCTCCAAGCGATACCTCACCTGAAAGACCTGGTCTATGACTGCCAGAGTCAATTTCCGCCAAGCCTTCTTAGCACCCTCCATGAGCAGCATCCTCAATGTAGGCTTCACCATCTCACGTTCCGATTCCGGACCTTGTTGTGGGGTGTCCCTTATCCTTACGAGATGGAGCTTGCTACATCCCCATCTCTGTACAGAGTGAAGCTTGCCTGTGCTCCACGGGATTCAGATGGCGATGACGATTTCAACTTTGAGGCCATGATGGAGCTCGCTGCTGGGCTTGCTCCCAATCTCAAGGAGGTCATCATTTTGAATCTCTATGCAACACGCGCTGCAAGGTACCTCCGCTCCCGAGAGTCGTGGAAAGGACTCCCAGGCTTTTCCGGGGAGGCATTAGGATCCTTGACATCACTGTCACTCAAAGGAGTTTCATACTTAACTTCGCCAACACATCTACAGAACTGGGCCAGACATACAGACTTTGTTTGCCTGCAGCACCTTACCCTCGGGGGAGGCTATTTTGCAAAGACGGCTGGAATTAGTGGCGAGACAATGGAGTGGGTTGCTCAGAACCATTCATTCCCCCGGCTGAGAACACTCAGCGTTTATCTTACCCGCGACGACGCGATTCACGAAAGACCGCGCTACAGTGAAAATGCAGTCTCCTTTTTCCAGGCTTTCGAATCTCTTGAGGAGCTATCCATCTATGGGCCGATTGACTCACATATCATGGACACTGTTTTGTCCTGTCATGGACAGAAGCTAAAGAAGCTCAGTTTGCGTCCTTTGGAGGAACTTGTTAACTACTCCAATGGTCGCGATCGACGAGATATCCCTATGGAGTTCACTAAGGATCATATTCTACAGATTCAAGCTCAATGTCCGGTACTGGAAGAGCTCGCCATTCCAGTCAAGCGCAACAAGTCCAGTGCGTCCGAGGCTGAGATGTACAGATGCTTCAACGAGATGAAAAGCCTGCGATTTCTCTTTCTTACTCTGGATTGTTCGAACTGGCGAGTCTCTCGAGACAGTACGTACAACCCCCAGTTTGATGCGGATGATCAAAAGCCTGTGGAAAATCGATGCCCCGTGAAGAGGGGTAATTTGAAGGAAACCTTTATCAATTGCGCAGTGGACGAGGCGCTGGCACGCTCCATCTGGAGGACCATTAGCCAGAACAAGATGGGCAGGCAGTTGGAGCGTCTCAAACTGTGGACTACGGGGGGTGGTGAATATGGCGGGGCAAACTGCCTGTGCACCAATAGCACGATCATTCGGAATCTGAGTCGGTCATGGCTAATTGAGCGTGTTCCGCGAGACGATCAAGATGATATCACTATTAGGGAACTGGGGCAGCGTGCAAGGGAGGTCAGCGATCTAGATGTGAGGCGGAAGTATGAGTCGGAGATTCGGCAAGTATTCCGTACTATTTGGCCCTGCAAAGAAGGTAGCAAGGATTGGCGAGATGACTGGTCGAGTTTTCCTCTCCAGGTCTAGGGTTTCCATAGGAGTTCGTTTGTAGATTCCTCTGCCTCTCGGAACTTCAAAAGGATTTTGCAGATGCTGCGCCCCTTGATCCTTTGATTGAATTCCCCAGTACGGTTGCTACTCCACACGGCGTGGTCAATAGCAACCGCAATGCCGTAGTCCGTGCTATTTAGGTGAAGGATCCGAGAAAGCTGCAAGAGTTACTGTCGCGTAGAGCGTAGTATGAGAAGTTGAGTGCTCTGATTTCTACATAAGCTGAGTATCAAGCTATATATATAGAAGGGGGTCCCAAGGCTCTGGCTGTTGCCCGCGGCATGCGGCTCGCCCTCTTTCATGAGGCCCGGGCCGTTGCCTCGCAGTCATGCCGTGACGCCTCAGGCAATCATAGGCAATGACCGCAACCAACAACCTCTTGCGTTTCAAGGTATTCGGGACGAAATACTTTTTTATATCACCTTTTTGGGTTATTCCACGAGTATAACGACGCGATGGCTGCTACTCATCGACAAAGTAGCACAAGCTCCAAAAATCAACTGCGCAGCTCTATTCATCTCCCCCCCGCCCAAGCCCGTAAAGCAAAGTATCACACGATACTCGGCTGATTTGGGAAGTTGGCTTACTCATGCCGCCGGCGGCTGCCGAACCGCAGAATCCTCGCCAGAACATCACACCACCGTCTCACGACCAGCGCCAGAGCCTCAGCACCACCAAGTCCCGGAACCCCCCGGTCGCCCCTAAACCGTTAATTTATCGCTCAATAAGGCAATTATACTGAGTTTGCGGGTTGGTCATGCCTCTGCGTTTGTCTTTTCGCTGCGGCACGTTTTCGTGTCACGCCCGCCGAATGGGCTGCCGAGGGGGCTTGCACGGGTGCTTTCGTAAGGATGTATACTCATTGCGATAATGTGCAGAGACTCGGGTGAGAATCGCGTGGTACGATATTGTTTTCTGACACGGCGCATTGATGCCGCAGATGACTTTGGTGTGCTGTTATATATCTTCTCGTCGTCTCGTTTATGTAGGCTTCATTCTCCACTCACATCAGCATTAAACGGCCTGGTCCAACTCAACTCAATCTCAATATACATACCGGCATCTCAACTCATTCCACTCGGATTGGAAACTATATACGCGACATCTCGACTACAAACATTCCCGGCGTTTTAGAGGCATAGAACAAGACGATAGTAATAATGCCCTCTCCATCAACTCCCCGCGCCTTCCTCCGCACCGCCTCCCGCTACCTCACCGAACCGCATCCCTTCGCCCGCAACCCGGTAACCGTTCAGCCGCATCCTGTACCATGGGGCGTCTACGTGAAGCGTCTTGGACGGACAAGCACATTGTAAGCTGCCATCCATCCATGCCATCCATCCATGCCCTCCTCCCTCCCCACTCTTCTTCGTCCAAGTCAATACTGATTGCCTATACAGTGTCTTCCCCTTCGCCGCCCTCGTCCTCGGCTGGCCTTTAGCCGCGCAAGCATTGTTTGAAAGGAGGATGTGACTATTTGAAGGAGAAAGAGAAGTCGCTGTAAAAAGGAGCTACGTGCATGAGCTGGATGCGAAGGAGGTGGAGGATTTGGTGTTGAATATGCGGTGGGATGATTAGGGGTGCGAGCCGTGGTTCGCTTCGAGTATATACTTCGATGTCAGGGTGTTGGCGATGCATGGGCTGGCGTCTCGGTTGGTAGGGTTTAACTTTTGCATGGGCGGGCTGGGATGGGAGGGTGTATCTATACCTCGGTTATGGGCTGTCGCCTAACATCATTTCATTGTATATGCTGCCATCGAGCAGCGCAGCTCGCCTGGATTTTAGATTGCTATAGTAGGAGTATCTTTTGCGAGGTCCGCGCGAAATGCAGTAGAAGTGTTACACAGTAAAGTGCTATATTTACACCTTACAAGCCATATTAGATCTGTAGGAGCTGTAGAGAGTACTATTCGTCGTGTTGAACGGGTGTTGTTTCCGACCGATGAGGCTATATTTCGAACATTGACAGGCGACGCCAAATGACAAGCGCTATAGAACCGTAGCCAGCTCATCTACATATCCAGAACGATCTTCCCTACTCCCCGGCTAACGCAACTCAACATGGCAACAGCCTTCTCCTCATCCAATAGTCCCGTCCCTTTGTGCTCAACGCGTCCAGTGCACACGTCAACCCTACAAGTCCCGCAATTCCCGACCTCGCACGAGCTATCGATATCCATACCCGCCGCCCTCAATGCGTCAAGAAGCGTTTCTGTAGCACCCACTTCGACCGTCTTGCTACTCCGTGTGAGCTCCGCCGTAAACGGATCGCCGGCTGTGGTAACAGTGAACTGCTCAATGTAGACGTTTGATTCAGGCATGCCGTATTTCTTCGCGGTGGCTTGCACGACAGAGAGGAGACGCTCGGGGCCGCATATGTAGATGTGAGTGCTCATATCTGCATGCGAGACGATGTGTTCGAGATCTAGTCGTTGGCCTTGGCTTTTGCGGTAGATTTTGGCGTTGGTGCCGAGCGCCTTAATGTGTTTTGCAAAGGGTATCTCGTCAGAGACAGCAAAATGAAGGTCATACAACTGTTTTGCTTGTTGCAGATACTTGGCCGCGGCGAGGAAAGCTGTGATACCGATCCCACCTGCGATGATGATGTGCCTGTCGGCTTCCTTCGCGAGCGGGAAAGATGCTGTAATGCGGCCGAATGTCAATACATCGCCTCCCTTGGTATTGTGATGCATGTACCTCGATCCACCACGACTCTCTGGATCCAATGCGATACCGATCTCGAAGCGTCGAGACGTACCACCCACAACCGAGTACCCGCGTACTAGCTTCCCACCCAATTTGGCGCGTACATGGCTCCCTGGCTCGACGGGTAGTACATCCGCTTCGTTGGTGTCTTCGACAGCTTCAAGCACGAACGCCATCACGGTGCTCGACTCCCTTCTCTTTTCAACAATACGGTACTTCCTCCACGTATTCAACTTGTGCTCCGCATATCCATACAGTCGCGTATGCTGGTCTTCCACTTCCCCTTTATCCAGCCTCTTCTGGAATTTCTCCCTAATCTCGCGGCCCAATGCTGGCAGAGTGACAATTTACTTCATCATCTCTGCATTGTCTTTCTCGAGGAAGAGATAATACATAATCCTCGCGAGCGTCCATTCCGGACACGGCCGCTCCAGAAGCCGTATCATATCGCCCGCTTGAACGGTCCCTAGCTCTAGGACGCGATACAACCATCCTATTTTAAGAAGTGTCTGCGCGCGGTTGGCCATATTCGCAACTTGGAATCGGTGGTTCAACTTCATGCAAGGCGAGCGAGGCTCCGATATTTCAAGCACAACCTTTCCAATGGCAATCTTATCTCCAATACACAACGTCGTTTCATCCACCTCTTTGCTGAAAAGATTCTCGCCAAAAGCGCCGGGTTTAAAGAGGTGAGCTGAGTCTGGCAGTTCATTCCGCCAGAAAGAGTAATGTGCGGCGCAATATTGGTGGACGGCTTTGTCTTGGGAACGGTGCTCTAGGAAGGCGTGTTCGTCGCCGGAGACGCCATTTTGGGTGATGGTGACGGCGCCGGTGAGGGCGGTCTTGAAAATCCCGGAGAGTAGCTCGGGCTTGTTGAGAAATGCTTTGATTTTGCCGGTTCGTAGGTGGATTAAGGAAAAGGGCGCGAATGGGCGTGGGTTTTGAGGGTGTCTGGATCAGGTGGTGGTGGTATCCATGCTGACCCAGACATTTCTTCAGAAACGTTGATACTTCTTGTTTAGAAACGGAATATTTCAAGTGTTGAAGAAGTGAGATGCTTCGAAAGATCTTTTCAGTGGCCTTTCCGTGGAATGTGTGATTGCAGTGGTATCGTCTGGCGTCTGAGCAAGAAACGGCGTAAGCACATCCAACGTCTAGGTTAATCGGTTAGGTAGACAGAGTGCTGCTTACCATGGCTTAATATGCGAAGAAGACGAACTCGACAGGAAGGCCTAATATATACAAGCTGTTGTGTAGATGAGCAATGTTCGGAGCTGGAGTCGAGCAGTTCGGAGAGTAGAGAGGCCGGTTCTTTAAACCGACCATTATAGCATTCCGCCCGGAGCCGAACGGTCGGCCGACGCTAACGCTTCATCTCCGAGTTTGCTTAGGATTCTGGAGTAGTCCGGTTTGAAAAGGTGGTGAGGAAAAGCGTCCGACTCCGCGATGACTAGTCATGACCATGGCGAACCATCACCATCCTTGAGTGAAAAAGCAAAATGCATTGCATTGGGTAGGCCGTACAAAATGTTCCATCTTTCCCCTCAACGTCTGTGTATTGGGAAAGATAAGATCACATTCAACGCCAAGACTCGGCTAAACCTGCCATGTCGGTGACGTCAACAGCAGCTCACGAATGAGATAGCTCGAGCTCTTCTTCAACCACCTTGTACTCACCCTACGCACCATCGCTGCAATCCTCAATCCTATCCACCAATTGCACGCATTACACTTCATCACAAAAACCCAGCCTCAAGCGCTCCAGAACCATGTTTCACTGCAGAGTCTCGCGCCACTTCGCCCAGCGGGCAGCCATTCAGCGCTCCACCAACTTCCGCCCTTCCACCCTCGCCCTCCCGCGCTTGCTCTCCACCACGCCCACGACGCGCGCCCGAAAAGACACGCAAGATAAGGACTCGCTCAATCCACAATCGTCCGAATACTCCAAGTCTGCCGACGACGACGCGGCCTCGGGGTCAAGTGCGGCATTCGACCCGAGCACGACCAGCCCCGAGAAAGCCGAGAAGACAAACGAGAAAGAGAGCGGTGGCAATGGCCCACTGAATGTTTCCCCTGGAAATCCGGACGTGAGCAAGCCGAGGGGCGATCAGGAGGGTGGGCCGCAAGGGAGCCCGAAGACAGGTAGTAGAAGTGGGGCTGGGGGCGCACCGAAGTCAGGCGGGAGCAAGAGTGGTTGAGCATGGCTAAGTCATCATCGGTGAGAAGGCGCGGGCGGAGATATATCCGTTGAGCATCGAGGGTCAAGGAGCTGGATTGCATTCTTGCGTTCCTGCATGTATAATCAAGGCTTTCTCAAGGAGTAGGAACAATCGAGCAACCGGCTCGACTAGTGCACGAAATATCGCCCGAAGCCACTGTTTAAAAGTTGGCGCTTGTCCCTTGCCGTAATCGCTACACTAATGTTCGATGACAGGATCACCACCACAATTTCCAATTCTCCGAAAACCCTTCCCGTTTCACCCACTCACGCACACTCAGCCCAGTCTCACTTGTGATGTCAAACGCCCCAGGAGCAGCGCGTAAAGCTTGCGGCCCAAACAGTGTTTCCTGACCATGCCACCACTACAGCCGGAATGGCACCCGTGCTATCCTTGGCCAGGGGATCAGCTCCATGCTGCAATAGTACGCGAATGATGTGTATTGCTCCAGTCTCGACCGCCAATGTAGTGGTGTCGTCTGGGCTAACACAGTGACAAGGCTGTTTGCAAAGCGGCGTTGAGCATCTTGCTGATCTGATGGCCCTAGTCTTCTTTTCTCTGTCTGTGCAAGTACGGCACAGTTGCGAGTGTGGATATGTTCACCTCGTTTTCCATCAGTTTCCCGGCCAAAGAGACAATTTCGTCTTTGTTTGGATCAGAATTCGCTACGAAATGTAGCGCTGTCCAGCCTTCGTCCGTTGCAACCATCGCATTAGCCCCACGAGGCAAGAGGAGCCGGCTTAAATGATGAGCTTCTGCATCTTTACCGGCTGCGAAGATCGGCGGAGTCCATCCACTTGCCGTATGCTCGTTGACATCGAAATGGGCGTCTAGCAGCGCCTCCGCTATCTCGCACTTACCGTACCCCTCCAACATGCGTACCTCATGCAACAGGCCCCCGCCATACCCTTTGATGAGTGCGCCATCTGCTGGCATTACGCCTTTCTCTAGACAGGACTTCAACAACGGTAAGTTCCAGTGTTTCACCCACAAATGCAACAGTATATCCCTTCGTGATCCTTAGCATAAACATCCGCCCCATACTCAACCCACAGCCTGACGCCCACGTCATTCGCATGTCGAAAAATCAATCTGCCAAAACTTCTCCGAGGAGCAATACGCAACGGCGCCCACCCATTCCGTTCTTTAGCACCAACATTCGCGCCCCTTCCCAGCAATCTCATCGCCTCAATCTCGCACGGCCGAAATGAAACCTGACACACCAATGAACATAGGTTCGCCTTCATACCAGCTTCAAGAAAGACCTCGATGATCCTTGCTACTTTCTGCGATGGGTTGAGTGTCCAGTTGCCGACGATATAGCAGTCTCTGAAGGTGTTTAGGCCGTTTTGGACGGCAGCGTTGAGCACTTCCTTTAGCATTTCTTGAGAAGCGAAAACTTGCTAGTAAGGCTGATACGGTCTCGGGCGACTAAAGTCGAGCCCCACTTATTAATGCCCCGTCTTTCTCCTCTTCAATCCTTGCATCACTCTAAGCGAGCCTCCCAAGCGGCTGCTTCAAGCAACCCCGCGATCTCCCACTCTCTATCTTCGTCATACTCTTCACATCCCTCTCAATATAACCATTACGCTTCACACCAGCATCCCAAAGCTCGCAACTCTTTCCTTTCATACCGCACTGCCATGTGGAGCAAATTCTCTGCCGAGTGTCCGTCGATTTTCCCATCCTCGGGCGTTAAAAGCCTCAGGGTCGGCGCCGAGGAGGAGAAGGGTGAGGATGGAAGGGAGTTGGTTACAGGCGATGGCGATCTGACGGGGAGTGCCGTACATAAGCTCGCCGGGGTCATGGCCGGCAGCTATAAACTCCTTTAAAGTGTTGTATTGCCGCAGCAGGCGGCGTTGTAGAGGTCGTAGGTAAGCGCTTCGAGGTAGTTGTCGACGAGGTCGGTGGATGGTGGTGGCGTGGCATGCTGGCGGTATGAAATTTTATCGATTGAGCGGACGAGTGGGATGGGGAAATTGATGCCGAGGAACAAAAGGAGGCTGTGGTTCATAAAAGAACCCTGAGTGCCTCAAGCAGCGACATGTCGCATCGTGTCGGAGTGACACATTTGCACTCGAGTATGTGATATTATAACTCTTGTATATCTATCTGGAGCCTCGACGACCGATACATCAATTCCGACCACAGACTCATTTACACAAGGCGGGGCCCGCCACCTACCAGAATCCCTAGGTTGCTAAGCCGTATATTCAGGAGCCCACGGTCGATGGCTGAGCGTATTGGTTCGCGGAAGCAGGCAAACTTTTCGCGTCACTAGGCAGCAGCATTTCGTGGGGCTGTGCAGTGGCCAGCCGCTCGGCGACCCCGCATCCACTACATGATTGGCCGAAAGTTTTCTGAGTGTCAGCATCCCCATTACAGGAAGCTGATGCGATCTTCTAACTAGCTTTCTACGACACGGACAACTGGGAAGGGAACGCATCATGAATTTTAAGAAATTTCATTTTATTTAGAACGATATCTCCCTCATATTTTCATAGCAATATATACGGTCTGAGCCCGATGATTGTAATGAGTGCTCGATACTTCAAACCCCATCTCCCTTTATTCTTTCGGCGATTCCGCGGCAACACCACTCGACTTTGCATCCGTATTCGTGCCTGGAACATCCGGCCACTGGATCTTATGCGTCACCGCATATTCTCCATTCTCTATCTCCGGTAACGAACGAAAGAGATTGTTGAACAGACAAACGCTCAAACCATCTTCAGGCAGCGTCGGATACGCTTCCGGTCGCCAATTGTCCAACTCGTCAGGCGCCACATCTCTTACTTTAACTCCAAGGATGATGTGGCTGAATGCCGTGCAACCAAGGTCGCCGGCGTTGCAAGTCCATGTATGCCTTTCACCGAAAGTTCTGCAAGGGACATTGTACCGTTCAAGCTTGCGAAGAAAATGTACCTCTGTTCATAAAGCTGCCTCTAAGCGTGGACGATATTTAACAGAATGGCAACGAGAGACTTTTTGCGAGATTGCAGAGGTAAAGACAGTGGCAAACATGTGAACAAAAGAGAGACACGCCACTCAACCTTTACGGCCGCCATGAACCGCACAATCCCCAGCAATTACCTGACCTAAACCGGCAATACAAAAACTTTTTGTAATGAAAAACGTCGATAAATACCGTGTCTGCGAAAGCCGCATGACCTTACATCAAAGGCCCACTTCTCTTCTCCGCAAACAATCAGGTCGGCATAGGGATGTTGTAATCAAACACCGGCAAAGTCTCAGGCACCATGCTCCTTATGACCCTGTAGTTAGTATGGAAAGGATCCAACAATAAATCGTTGCGTTGCGTACGCGGAGGGGTAGTCACGCGGAATCCATTCGCCTGCGTGTCGACGTCGAGCTCATTACGATACCGCGGGTTCTGGTACACCTGCGGCCTGAAGAGGGCTGCCATTGAGAAACCGTTCAAGTAGCCGTCATTGTAGAGACTCGCCAACCAGTCGTGGATATCATCGTACGGCGGACCTGTGGTGCTTGCGGTTGGACCAACCGGGATGTAGTAGTTAGACGGACATGCGTAGACTGATCGATCGTTGTATCCGCTGGTACCGCTACCGTGCTCGGCTTGACTGACCCGCCAGTAAGGACCATCGTTCAGGCCTATAGTGGCCATCGCGGAGTGAAACATCGATATGGCTGCCTGGTCGCGAGATGAGTTAGGACATGCGTGCGGCTAGAGCTCCCTCAGGCGACATTGATGACTTACGACATGGACGTACGTGTGATCGTTAAAAAGGCTGAACATTGGGGCTTGGGAATTAAAGTGCATGTGAA
Source organism: Darksidea phi (assembly GCA_030770425.1). Lineage (NCBI taxonomy): Eukaryota > Fungi > Ascomycota > Dothideomycetes > Pleosporales > Lentitheciaceae > Darksidea > Darksidea phi. Next base: position 129,923 of record JASJFT010000053.1, read on the forward strand.
AGACAACCCATCGCGCACGTATGTTGGAACTTGGTCGGTTTGGTCTTTGGTCTCGATACATGTCGAGACGCAGGCTCTGATCGGTTTGTGCATCCCACTGCCCAGGAGTCGGCCCGATCCAGTAGGCAAGTTCGAGCATTGGTCTTTGGACTACGCGTCAGTTGAATTCTCGCCAGTGCTCGCGCCCAGAAATAGGAAATACAGTAGGAGTGAATGGCTAAAGTCCATGAGTCCAGACGGATTATTGGAAAGTGGGTGAGACAGGAGACACTCTTACCCTGGTTCTTGGCGACCTCGAGAGCCTTGATACCACATCCACCTTGCATAATGCAAACTCAAGTGTCCTGAGATGACCATTAGTTAATCGAGGCTTTTGAGAAGGAATGTCAACTATGCCATTAAGGCTAAGACTCACCCTGGTGAATACCGGCGACGATGCGTCCGAAGGTGGGGGGTACTATAGCATTGTTGTACACTGGAGGAACAGGGGAAATATGGGCGTCCGAGAGCAAATATCTTCGCTTGATTCCGGCGGTCGTATTCATGTTGCTCGTCTCATTCCATGACGGCGGCTGTGCCTGCGATGAGTTGGAGCCCATACCGTCCTGAGCGATTGCATGTCCACCAAAGTCCACACAAATTCGGGATTTCTTCTCGTCTACCATTCTCCGGCTCCAAGCCTGCATATCGTATACAATCTCGGAAATGATAGCCTCCGGGTCCTCGAGCGGCCGATTCCTGATGTATTCCCTGATTTCAGAGTGGGATAATCCTGGTCGCCCTCGCGCGACCATGTGGTCAAATATTTCGATTTCCTTGTTAAGCTTTTCCCCGACCATGTGATTGGCTAGCGTGGAAACGAGAAGGAGGGCAACCAATGTTCCAGATGTCTCGCATTTCGATTGAAGAGTCGTGGCGGCAGAAAATGGTTCAATATTTTGGGCCAAGGTTTCTAGGGCCACTGCTCCCTTGGGCTGATAGCTGCACGATAGTGTCAGCATACTGTCTTCATGCGTGATACAAGTACACACTCTTTAAACGCTACCCAAGACCACGAGGGGCATTGATCGGTTCCACCATACTGCCCAAAACTTCATGCTGTCAGCGATGGCACAGAGAGCAGCCGTGTTCAATACTTACAATTCTGCAGCCATTCGGAATTCTGCAACTTCTTTCGTCCAACTTGGCTCTTTCGGGGGCGGCGGCGGTGGTGGAGCTTCTCCTGCACAACAATACGCTGATTCACCCTTCTTACAACCTGATCGGTGTATGCCCAACCTGATATGCCCACGTGGACATGAAGGTTCACAAACATCTTTAGGCATGAGATTCGTTTCCTTGGTATACCAACGGCAATTCTTGAACGCCGATGGCACATCTCTACAACAGTAGGCCTCCGAACCTGCAAATATCAGTGAGGCACTGTATGAACGCAGAAAATCACTCACCAGACCTACAAGGCCGATCACCCCCAGACCCAGAACTTGAGGCGAATACAAAATCGGGAAACCCGCTGGGGCAAGTTGCCGGGCGGCCAGATCTTGCGCAAGACGGTGGGCTACCCGCCCAGGCACAGTGAGAATAAGCTAGAACTCCGAGTGAAATTGAGCAACATGCGCTCTGGTGAGATTCTTTGCATCCCATACCCAATGTACCCACTTCTACTTCGCTGGGACCGCAACCGCCTTTACAGATACCGGTGTCTCTGTGTCCGCGCCATGTGCAGACTGGCTGCTGGATTTCAACTGGGCAGCAGAATTGCGATAGACCCACTCCACCGCAGTGAGTGTGGTCCCATATCTTTTCGTCTTTAGCGCCCAGATTGCGCGCTACCGGAACGTATCCAGGGGCGCATTGCTCGTTGCAATTTGTCCATCGGCAGGTGAGGGCAGTAAGATCGATGCCTGCGGTTTGGATATCGGCGAGACTCAGGTCCGGGGTGATGGCTGCGCCCAAAGCTTGAAGAGACGCTTCGGCGGCTATTAGAAGAAAGAGAATAGACCTCATGATCAGCATGAAGCGATAAGGAGTTAAAACTTCAAGCGTACTCGAAAGCAAGCACCAGGAGTAGCAGGATCTATAACTGAATATGTATGAGCGCAATTGATTTTACACATAATCGAAAAGTAGCATTTTTTCCCATGGGTGCTGAGGACGATACGTCGTGATTGAGCGGCTGACCTGACACGGAACCCGTGCGGTACCCAATGTTTGTTGATCAAAATACATACCCGTGTATTGTGCAACCATCGTCCGTCGCGGAGCCAATCTTTGCTATTTAGCCGTCGTCACGAGATAGCTCGTTCTATGGACGGGTGTGACGTGACGTCGCAAGAGTCTGCGTAATCTGCGACTTAGCTAGCGAATCCGGAGAGAAGTTAGTTGCACACGAGATGGAAGTAACCTCACCCATCGCGGGTGTAGTGTGATCGCTCTGTCCCGGCTGCTAGTCCGACCGCAATGCACTGATAACAATAAAAGCGAACGGTACAAACACATCTACCGGTGAACAAACTGTGCGCATGAGTCGAGTATTGCGGTTGATGGTTGGGCTCGATGCACTCCCACTGTTAACGGAAGGCCGTTGTGACTTGAAGGCGATGTTCACGTAGTTTATCCGGAGGGAATTAGTGCCTGATATCTCTACCTAGATGATGGCTGTCTCGCGGTTGCGACACAATTTTTTTCTAAAATCGGACAGCCGCTGTTGACAAGTTACGCGATTTATGCCCAATGCAAACAAGTCGAAAACACCGTTCTATAATTTTCACGTATGCTCAAAACTCCAATGAAGATGGTGATGAAAATGTAGTTGATGACCGCCATGACTCCTTCCAACAGCGCCAGTTTTTTATCCCATTAACCCTACACGGTTCCCACACCCAGACCGCACAATGAGAGCTTCGTCAAATGCGTGACGGTAACTCTTTACCCGCATCACCCCCTTCAGCCGTCTCCGTGACATTTCCCACCACCACTTCCGCTCAATTCCCCATACCCGTTTTCCTGCTTCCATATGGTCACTCACCCGGCTCCCGAACCTAGGTCTGGTAATCAGCATTCCGCTTATCATTGTTTAATATAGCAAGAAAGCTCAATGGCCAGAGGCAGTTCGTAAGCCAATCGTGATCGCCTCGGGTGGCGGGTCGCCCGTACGCAAAACTCGTCTAAAACCTTACCTATAGAAGAAGTCCGGGTTGTGACCACGTTGTGTGCCATAAGCAGCCCCGGGTTGTGTTTCCGCGCGTTACAATTTTAATGGCGTGTAGCTATTTGGAGAATGAAGGCTGCTCAAAAGCTCTATAGACTGTAGCATCCGGGATGTTGTTCAACCCCGGAAGAACTGGTACACAATCATCTCATGACATTCGATATGTGCGATACATTAGAAGACCATGAAAGGTGGTTCATGAGAACAATGCGGCTGTGTGAGGGTGTAGATCGAGAGCGTTTACCCGTGAAAGGTAGTGGCCATAGATCGCGTCCTCCATTTAGCCAGCGGATGGCACAGAGCACGATGGGTCGACTATCATCGGGGCCACCCGAGACATATGGTGAATTCACTGATGTTGGTCCGAAATGTCTATTCATATGGTCTGCCTCGTGCTGTTCTGGCTTTTTACCCAGGATCGTAGGCCCGTAGGTTGCAATTCAGGTTAATTTGGGCTATGTTGCCCACGGATGGGCTCTGGGTGGCGCTATATTGAAGGATGTTGTATAGGTGAAAAAGAAACGCGCGTTCACCTCGCCGTATTTCGGCTATTGTTTTCAGTTCATTCTTGCGCACCGATCTTGTACTCCTTTTTCGACTACCGCAAGCGCATGGATGCCACTAGTCTCGGCTGTGCACATTAGGCGACCCGGCGCCTTCCGGCTTCTGCAGCCCCTTTGAACCAACCTATTTCAACAAGGTCCTTGCACGAGCATCTCTCAAGGCAGGCTTAGACAGGTTATCGTCCATGTCGCCTCCTGACACCTCTCTCTATCTTCCTTGATAGCACTTACAGTCAGCGCAACGATTGGTAGTGTTCGTACTTGTTTATCGAATATATCACTGTCATTACAGATTGTGTGCATAGCTTTGTGTTTATTTAGAACCGCCGTCCAACAGTCCATAGCACAGCATCGGGGTAACGCTGTTCTGATTGCTTGCAGGGATAGTCAGGGCGTTTCTTGTCCGCCACATGCGGTAGGTACGGCGTAGCTTAGTTTCGTTAGGTCCTGGGTGAGACAGTGCAGGGGAGACGGGCCTTTTGCCCTCATATTCATTGCAGGGTCTGTTCTCCGGGTTAATACGGCGGGCCTCGGGAGATTCCGCCTATCCGCAAATTTCGGCCCCGCGGGGCAGCAGTGTTCTCTTGAAACAGGCCGCCTGGTGGCCTATCATAGACTGGAAATGGTATGTTGCATGTCGCAGTCGTGTCTCTCCCTAGAGTAGACTGTAGCATGATGCGACCGCCCATGAGTTCGACAAGCTGTCTGCAAATTACCCGACTTGGTCGGGTACCTCCTTGTAGCCTTGCCGTAGAGCTATCTGCTTGATGGAACGGGTTGAAGAGTGACTCCGTTGTTTCTTTTCAATACTCGCTTCGCTGTCGTGCACGACAAATTGCATACTGGCAGTTCTAGCGTCTGGTTCAGGCATCTGTACGTTCAGACCAATGCCACCTTGACCTGCTTGCTGGTATCTATTATGGAAGTGTACCAGCGAAGTACCGTCTCAAGCATCTTGGGAGGGCTGAGCCCGAATCAGCATGCAGTTGTACGTTCCGTTCCAGCCTTTTGGATAACTTGCTTGATGCGTCTAGTGCGGGACCTTCGTTCCGCAATACGTCCGCCCAAGACTCTGTCATTGCGACTGTGTCATCTGGGTGCATGGATGCTAACCATCCACTACCAAGGCTTTGGTTCAGTTCCGATAATCGATACCACGATACCGAGAGACTGAGCCTTAGCCATCTGCGTCCCGAGTCACCATGATGTAGGGAATTGTTTCAGCAGTCATCACAGAAGCACTCAGCGTCGGGGCCTCAAATCCCGGACTCGCCTTCAATGATAATCTCCATAAGATCTCGCGGGATGGATAGGCGATGGAGGGAGATGGAGTTTCAATAGACCATGGAAAGCCATTTACCGTCTCTCAGACTCCGGTTGATGGTTTTGATGTTGGTCGAAGAGATCAGGAGTTTCGAGCAAATGTGACTGGAGAACTCCGCTCTTCCCTGCTAGAAGTCAGCGAATATTCGTTTGAGCTCTGATCATAGTAGATGCCTGGTGGAATCATGCGTGCCCGCTATACCGTTCCACGAGTCGTTTCGACCGACGTAGACATCATTCGCCGCAATGAACACTTCTGCAGCTTCTTCATTCCAGAATTTGCCTGCTTCTTGAGGGCCTTCACTTGCGGAGAGGTGATAGAGTTGGCTGTAGTCATCTTGCTTGGTGTCATTGGTATTCAGTGTGCACTTGTATTCGAGCTATTGTGATTGGCTGCTCGGGCCAGCCGATCGTAATAAATAACCGCGCAGTGTGGCCTTCCAGATGTCGCCATCTCGGGATAGGTATTATACAAACGTACATAGTCTTATCTGCTAGCACACATCAAGCCTTCTTTGTTAAGCTTCCTAGTTACGACGCTGCAGCATTTAATGTTCTATAAAGGCCGAAACTACTCCGTTCGGTCATTGCAATTAATTCACTTACTCGTAACTATAACTATTAAGTGCGCGCTATTTTCTTGTGTCAAAGTGCAACTGAACCAGACGGACATCCCTCCGGCCGTCGATATAACCCCCGCAGGGGGGTACCATGACGTCAACAGGATAGCCGCGCGTACATAATGTCCACATCCCGGAAGGAAAAGACAAGGGAAAGACCCCAATTCCTTGTCAATCTCCTTTTCAAACACGAATATGGCTCCACTCAAAGCTCTCATAGCCATCACTTCGGCGCATGCGCCACTCTATGCAGAAGGCAAAGGGACAGGTATCCTGCTCGCACATCGTAGCAGCCGATAGGCAACCAACTCTCTTGGACTCTTCATCACGGAGGCTCTCCATATTTTTAACGTCTTTAATCAGCTGGATTCGACGTCGACCTTGTCTCCGAAACTGGCACCTATCAACCTCAATTGGCTGAGCACCACCAAAGACTGGCATTCTGGCGAAGATCGCAAAGTCCGGAAGACCATAGCTGCGAGTTTCGCGGAAAGCTCGATAAGCTACTCAACCATCCGATGTTAACTGGAAAGACTACAGTCTGTTCTTCACCTCCGCTGGCCATGCATCTCTCATTCACTATCCGAATGAAAAAGGCCTCCATTCTCTTGACTCTGAGATATACCCAGGGAACAGACATTCTCTCGGCGGTATGCTATGGCGGTGCTTTCTTCCCGGGTATCCTCGACCCCGAGACTAACAAGTCGGTCATCTCGGAGACACGTGTGACTGGCTTTACCGCAAGGGAGAGGAATAAGAAGGCGTGCTTGACACGATCAGGAGCGGAAAACGACCGACAATCGAAGCTAGTGCTGCTAGTAGTGGTGCGCAGTACTTTAGTCCGCCCATTCCTTGGGACAGTTTTGCGATTACAGAGGGACAGTTGGTGACAGGCGCGAATCCTGCCAGTGCGCACAAGATGGCTGAAGAGGCGCTCAAAGTCTTTGACGCTTTGTAAGTATTTTCCGTGTGGGTATATTGGAAGAGAGTTCAAAACCATGAGCTTGGTTAAGAGGGTTACGGTAGCCGGATACTGTATTCTTGAATGTTCTTATCCAACGCGTGAGTGAGCTGTCCGAAGAAGCCGTCAGGTCCGTTCCCCAACGCGTGTCATGTAGCGATCATGGGGGGAGAGGTTGACGGGTTCATGGTCGAGCTGCCAGACTCGGCTGGGGTGCTTGAGCCCGCTTCTCGCGCCTTACCTTTTTAGTCCAGAAGCCCCACCTCGTGGCCCCTAATTATCTTCTATTCTTCTTCCGGCTCCTCAGCACCGACGACACCGCCATTCTTTATGTATGGCCACACCAGCGCTAGCAACATGTTTCATACTGTTCGTTTGTTGCACGGCTCCATAGATGCCACGATGCACCCCTGGTGCCACGCCGTGAACATTTTGGCGCCTTTTCGGCATTTTGATACTTTAGCCGATCATCGCCAACTACCCCCAATGAGCAAGACAGCGGGGAGTTAGGTAGCATCCGTCCACCGATTGGACGAACGGCTCCCCGCTGATTTTAAGTACAACGGCAAGTCGCCGGTAGTTTACCTATTTGCACGCGTAGTTCATGTGCAACCTTTTGAAGGTGAGCCTTCAAAAACACACTCACCGGCTTTATACAATGCATTGGTCGTTGGAGGTGTTCTTGTTGGTTATCTCATGGTTGCCCTCGACGCTTTGTGCGTGCGTGCCGGATGTGCCGGAAACACTCCTCCATGACCCCGCTGTGCTTCGACACCCGGCTGTAGTTGCAGCCTTCGAAGATGTGGGGCGCAACTTATCGGCGCTTTTTGTAAACACCACTCGCGATGGCATCAGTTTTGCAATTGTAAGCTGTATCGCGAGGACAATGTACCCCGAAGAGAACGCGCGCTAATCGCCATACATAGGTTCATGCGAGCAAACCGGAACTGGCGTTTTCTCTCAACCAAGGCGTACTCAAGATGAACGAGACGGCTGAGAATGCGACTAACAACGACGTGACGAGCGATTCCATCTTTCGCATAGCATCAGTCTCGAAGAGCTTCGCAGCATTCTCGGCTCTTGTCGCAGAAAATAGAGGCAAGACGCTCGCAGCTGACTTAGAGATCACACTCGACACGCACGTGCACTCTCTGCTTCCCGAGTTCGTGCTTCCGAGAGCAGACTGGAATAACGGTGGCAGTGAGATCTCTTTGTCGATGCTTGCTAGCCACACATCTGGACTCACGAGAGAAGCGTATATCACGCCTTTTAATATGGTGACGGCGAATGGGAAGGCGAATGCAGAAACCATTGGAGCTGCATGGGCGAGTGTCACCCCTGAAAGCGTCATTAAGCACTTCGAGAAGACGAACTTGATGTTTGCACCAGGCCAGCAGGCAGCATGTGAGCATCTGAAGTACATACGGCAAGGGTTCCACTGACGTTAAGCGATAGATTCAAATGCCGGTATATCTTTACTTGCTAGTAAGTAAAAGTATCGCCGCAAAGCGTGCTGGCTAGCTGCAAAAACTGACTCTACGGGTATAGGCGCAGTCACTGCATACTACAACAATATAACGCAGTCTGAATTGACTTGGACGCAGCTCGTATGCGAAGAGATCTTCGCGCCACTGAACATGACGCATAGCTTCTTTGGCGCCATACCCTTGGAGCTCATTCCATATATCGGCATTCCTGGTGGTCCGCATTGGGCTGACCTGATAGTAGGCCTGGGGTACGATCCGGCTGCTGGCATGTGGGTAAGTCCACATCCTGTGCAAACCGTCTAAACGTAGAAACAGGCACTGATGTGTCAAGCAGAGCTCTGCAAACGACCTTGCAAAATACATCCATCACATCTGGCTAAGTCCGGATCCGAGACCGGAACTCATAACTCTTTCCCAGCGTCGCCGCAATCTCAAGCCTAGTATTGCATTACCAGATGGAAAGCAGCTTACCGGCCCTGGATGGGAGATTGACCTTCACCGCTTCAAGACCTCTAACAGGACAGATGGTTTGGAAAAGACCTATGCTTTGTATGGCAAAGCTGGGGACGCAGGTGGATGGCACGCATGGATTGACACAGTGCCAAATCTAGGCTACGGAATCGTCATTTTGTCGCAGGAGTCTGGACTTTCAGACTACTCTCGTATTGTGCCAACGAACCTACGCGACTCCGTGCATGAGATATTGGTTCCTGCGTTCGCAAACGTATTGAGTGAACGGATGCAGGAGCGGTTTGGGGGTTGGTACGGTAACGCTAGGGACAGTGGGCTCATTTTGGAACAGGTCCGAAGCGGCAAGGGGTCAAATCCGACTACGTACGCCAAGCTTGAAGTCAAGGAGGATATACTTTATCTTCGAGCGCTCGTTATCAACGGCACGAGCGCGCTGGAAGGACTGGACAAGCTCGACTGGGCTAAAGAAGGTGGGCCGAGGTACTGGTCAACAAAGGAGGGCGTTGTTTTGATGCCTTCAGAGGGAAGCGGGGAGAAGGAAGAGTTCGGGCCTGGAGCGCAGATTTGGAGGTGGATGTTGCCCGGGCTTGAGACGTGTGATTGGTTTGACTTTGATGGGTATGTGCGACTGTCACCAAGCTTATGTGGGGTAGGAAGAAGTGGGATGCTGACAGAATTGCAGATATACCGATTATAATGGTTGGCCGTTAAGTAAGATGGTTTTGGTTGAAAAGGACGAAGGTGTAGAGCTTCACTACCCACCTTTTGATATCGTTCTCGAGCGCCTCGAAGACTCAAACTCAATCATGACCCCTCCTTATTTACATAACGATCTCGCAGCGATGTCTCCGCACAGCTGATGTCTCATCACAACTTGGCGCATCCTTGACAGCGATTGACGGCACCAAATTCACGAGATCCGCTATCGCATCAGCAAAGCCCTAAGGCTTCGGGTGATCTACCACTATAGATAAGTTAAACTAGTTCTATGTAGGAATTAGCTATGACCAGATCAATGAGAAATAACAAGCAGGTAAAAAAGATGAATCGCCCTACTATGGAAAGTCGGATCAGCTTGTTAATCAGCCTGTCAATGGATCTTTGTTGCCCAAGCTTGCCCTTGAAAGTTATTCGGGCATGGCATACCACAATTCGCTATGTCTTCTGCTTGCCAGAATGCAAAGCCCGCTTACGCCCAGCAAAGCCTATGTACGCCCGGCAAGCTCACCTACGCCTAACAATGCCCATCAAGGTTGACAACAGTCGCGATTTAAGCTTGCTATGGAAGTGCTACAGCCAGATTCAAAACATGGGAATATGCTACATGCAATACTTTGATCATCAGCTTGGCTTTGCCGGCCCATATCTTTCCTATCGTCATATAGCCTCCCTTCATCATCGCTACCTTCTTAATCGCGTCCGCAAACCTCAAACGCACAGACGAACGCAAATGCGACGACTCTTCCCTCTGTCTAACAACCTTCCACTGGTGCGATAGATCTACCAACACTGCTCCTATCCAAATAACGTCTACCAGCCAAGCGAAGGCTCATCTAATAATCGACGCTGGAACGATCCAAATCCAACATTAATATGAAATCGGTCTCTCGACAGCTATCGTCTGGAGTCGAGGACAGACCGCCCCGACATTCCGGTTATGGTGCGGTGGTGGATGATGGATAGCAAGGAAGTTGAAGGTGTGAGAAGGAGTGTCAAATCAGGTCAGACTGGAACAAAGTAAGTATAACCTAACATAATTTCCCAGTACGAATATATTTCCCAATCTGCTCTCGCCAAATCTCACCTTCGCTCAGACACGAGGCTATGCAACGGGCGAACTATACATATCCATTTCGCAGTACATAAGCAAGACTCTGGAAAACGGCACCATTGTACGACCGACGGAGGCCATAAAGACATTACGCAGACTTTTTTCGTATTAAATCAACGAACGCCAAACTGCCTTGACTGTGCAAGAGTCGAAACGAGGCTGACGACTGGAAGCACAAGATGCAGCTTGGGATCGGCCTTGGCGTCGGTTCGAGCGTCTTTGGTCCCATATCTTATTACATGGGCTTCTGCGCGGTGATGGGCCGGGAGAGAAGTGAGGAAGTATGGCGGAGTGGAGGGGTTAGGTGCGCGGTGACGGTAGATAGGGTGCTGATGTACCGTTAAATCTCGCTCCATGAGCCAATGGTTCGCAGGGGTTTGGATTTCATTAATACTCAATTCAGTTGGTTAAGAGCGACTACGCAATGTTTCGGACAGGATACAAAAAATTCAAAGTTGCACTGCCCGTTCTAATAAAAGCAGGGCTGCGGCATGACTCGCACAGGCACCTTGAATTAAGAGTACGTGACTAAGATATTCTCCTCGGGTGGGGAAAGTTACTGTATTCTGGCAAGCATTAAGGATTCACCAATGTTCCGCCAATCTCCGGTGGGATGATGTACCATGTTAGCGTAGGCCTACAATGCGCCTAGCACAGCCTCACCGATCGTTTAGTCGTTTGTAACGAGCTGCCAACCTTCGGCACAAGGAACGCAATACGGCGAAGTCGAAAAAGCTCAGCAACACGACTCACCGATTGCTTGGTGAGCCAGACTCCGGCGGACAGCTAGCTAAACTGAGATCTCAAAACAGAGTAGTGTACGAAGAGGTTGTTGTTCTAGTAAGAGAGCGCTAACGCTGTTTTATATCGCGCTAACCAAATTTGTTCTAGGCCTATAGCTCCCACAATCTGCGTATGCACCTTGTGTCGCTGTGAACTCGGGAAAGAACATCAAGAAACCTCAAAGAGGTGGTTAGCATAGGCCACTAACAAAACAGTAGTTTACAAGGCATTATAAGTACTCTAGGAGCATTTTGAATAGATTACGAGATAGCTATCGTATTATTTATTAGCTGTAGCCTATGATATTATCTTCCTGGTATATAGATTGTGCGTAAGCTTCTCTGGGCGTGCGGGGTTTACGTCCCGAGAATTACGCGGCACGAGGCAACCAAAGCTCAAGGTACAATATAAGATTGCTCTTTCTGATCTCCACACACTGCATCTCTACCATTAACTCGCAACCATGAGGCTCATTCTTCGCGGCGTGCTTCTTTTCACCATATCTCTTGACGTCCTTGCCAATGAGCTCTGCCCCATCCTCGGGCCCGTCTTTCCCCCATCTAACAACCTCTCCACCTCAGCATCCTTCCAAAAGGCCCTAAGCACTCTCAACGCAGCCATAGACGATGCATTTGCCTCAGGTAAAACCATACATGGCCCTATCTCTGGCAAAGACACCCACTCAATCCAGATCTTCTCAACCGCCGAAGATACGCCGTTGTTTGAGTACTACCACAATGGACCAAACCTGGCCAACGGAAATGTGGATGGCGATACAGTATATCGACTCGCCAGTGTATCAAAATTGTATGCGGTGTATCTGTTGCTGATTGAAGCTGGTGATGGGGTGTTTAATGAAAAGGTAACAAAGTACCTGCCAGAGTTGGAAGGGCAGCAGCATTGGGATGAGGTCACTGTGGGCGCGTTGGCGGGACATGTGAGTGGTGCTGCTTCGGACAGTAAGTAAATCCATATTCAACCCTGCGCTTCTCTAATCAGTATTGTATTTAGTCTTTGATTGGTATTCACTTACTGATCATGGAAGCTCTTCCTCACTTCCACCCGGTGTCTACCCACCGCTCGAAGACGACGAGAGATCGCCATGCGTAGTCAACGTAACGCACTGCACCCGAACGCAGCTGATTGATACACTTCTAAGCCAGGACCTGAACCATCATCTCCCCAATACCACACCGGCATACAGCAATGTTGGCTTTATGCTCATTGGATACATTCTTGAGGCGATTACGGGCCAACTCTTCGAGGAAATACTTGAGCGCTCGCTCAAGGAACCGCTATCCTTGACCCACACATTCGCATCAAAACCATCCGACTCGTCAATCGGCGCAATAATCTACAACGAAACGTACTCGGGCTGGGACATTGACATCTCAGAAACAACAGCGACGGGCGGCATGTATGCCTCAGCCAATGACTTCGCTACCATAGGCCGAGCTATTTTGTCCTCACGTCTCCTCCCATCAAACACGACACGCGCATGGATGAAACCTACAACATTCACGTCCTCCCTCCTGGGTGCCGTGGGTCGCCCCTGGGAAATCTTCCGCGCTAGTATATCCGAAACCGACACCCGCATCGTCGACCTATACACTAAAAGCGGAAACCTGGGTGTGTACAACCCGACCATCGTACTCGTCCCGGAATTCAACGCTGGCTGGGTTATCCTGAATGCTAATGAGGAGGGAAGTAGTGCCTGGACCATGTCCGGCATCATCGCGGACATCCTGCTCCCCGCACTTCAAGAATCCGCTCGCGAAGAAGCTGATGTCATATACGCCGGTACCTATACCGCTCCTTCAGACGCCAATATAAACTCCACCATTACACTCACAACCACTCCCGACCGCCCTGGCCTAGGCCTCACACGCTGGATCAGCAATGGCACAGACATGTTCTCGGTTCTCGGCCAACCGGGCACCGAGTGGCGCCTCTATCCCTCGAACATCGATCGTTCGGATGACAAAGCTGGCACTGAGATGTACTGGAAAGCTAACCCGGGGACTGCCATAGGATACGAGGATGTGGGACCTTTTTCGGCCTGTGGTTCGTGGCTCTTGGTCGATAGGCCGCCTTGGGGGCTTTGGGGGTTGGATGGTTTTACATTCTCGTTGGGAGAGAATGGAAGAGCGGAGGGGGTGGAAATTAAGGCGTTAAAGGTTGTACTAGAGAAGGAAAAAGATTGGCGCGCAGGCACCTGAAACGCGACAAGAGTAAGAGAAGCTTGACAGGAGATACGGGAGTACTGTATTTTACAACCCGAGAGTCGCAGGGGTACATGATCGTCCTGCTGAAAGCATTGCTTAGTGAATATAACCGCGCGGTTGAGAAACTATGCCGCAAGATGAAATTGCACACTTGAGTATAAATTTCCATATGAATGAAGCTGTGGACTTGAAAGAAATAATCCCATCACTATAGGCGTACAACATATCACGAGAACTTTCGATGAGCAAGGCTGCCTCAGTTTCCTCCTCCTCCATCTCTTCATCCTCATCCTCCTCCTCATCCTCACTCTCATCTTCGCGGCTTTATGATGGCGACGGCCACGGTATTGTCATTTCATCAATCAGCTGTGGCAGGAAGACCTTCATGTCTCCCGCACACCTCTGTGACTTTTTCCCATCAGCGAAACTGTAGTACCCAAGACGGGCCGGGCGGCCTGCGTGCGTGATATACCCCAACGTTATGCTTGTAAGTTGGAGGTTAGGTATTCTAGAGAGCTCCCTCAATAAGGGTGGCCAAGGACTGAAGCGACCTTCAGTGTCGATCCAGCGAGGTAGTAGCGAGTGGAGTAGCGTGACTTTCCTGAAAACGATGTTGCGCAGTTTTGAGGACAAATTGGAGATGATTTGCAGAAGAAGCTCTGGGGTTGTAGTTATCATTCCCAACTCGAGGCGCTCGAGGTTTGGTAGAAGGTTGTTCGTCTTGCTTAGCCGCTCGAATAAATATTGGGTGCCCCCGTGCGGATGGCCCTGAAAGTTAAGCCGTAGGTGTTTGAGCGAAGAAGTACGAAGAAGAAAGGTTTCCAAGAAAGGGTGCACGTTGTAGATAGGTGGAACTAGATGTAAAGGTACAAGGTTAGCAAAACTCATCTGGAGGTAGTTAGTGCTGCTCTCTTAAAATAGAGCAGCGATATGGTATGTGATTCGAATGTAATTCGAGAACTAGCGTGCACCACAGAGTTACGTACTGGCTTCAAGGTCGAGCGTTAGAAGCAATTGCTGTAATCCGTCTAATACAGGCTTCAGATTCGTGTTTGTCGAAGGAATGAAGAAGGCGGAGTCGTTCAAGCCTACACCGCGTCCGCGAAGGATGACCTCAATGGACGGGACATGCCTGTTTGCGTCGGCAAGCGCTTGGACAAGTAATACGTACACTCTTGACGCGTATTCTGACGAGGCCTTTCCAAGAGGGATGCCAGTCTCTTGGCACACGGTAGGCGCGCCATAGCTGCGCCACTGGTTGCCCTCCCGTATTCGGCCTTGACCATCGTAGTCACGGATACCAATGGTCTCTAGATAGGACAAGTTCCGAAAGGCTTCCACAAGCATTTCGCGGCCACGTCCAGAGCTCTCCAGTGTGAATTGATCAGCTGAGCCGTTGCGGTAGGCCTCGAGTTGCGCCGTGCTTTCCCAGGTATGTGTCTGTACGGTTGAGGGAGTAACATACTGATCCAAGCCAATGATGACGTGCTTGACAAATGGAACTAGGGCGGCATGTCTCGAGATGTTGAGAAGTGCGTCTAGGCTTGGAGTCGTGAGCATGACTACACCCGAAGTCAGTAAAACCGACCCAGAGGGTGTCAGCACCTATTGTAGTAGACTAAAAGTGGCATTGTCTCGAGGCTTTCAACAAATTTATAAGGTTTCGACTGCAGAGTTACGTACATTGCTTCTTCGTGAAGAACTCTTTGGCAAAGGTATCGAACAGAGCCGTCTCGAGATATTTGCTGGTTAGCCGTAGCGCGCCTAGGTCCTTGGTTGAGAGATAGCTCGCAATCATGTGCACGAGCAGCTCCAATGGGATACCAGTGAGGCTTGAGTTGGCCATTTTTGCGAGTGAGGAGTTTCTGATGGATTTAGAGTTTGTGCGTGCTAGTATCGACAGTTGGTGTTCGTGTCGAGTGACGCCCGGCGCGTGTCCCGCAACGTGACGGCGCGTTTTGGGATTGGACCGTGCGCTGTTGCCTAGCCCAAGGAACGCGACGTCATGCGCGCAACAAAACGCGACCCAGCACCCGCAGTGCTCACCGTCTACATCCTGCCAATCCATCGACAGCACCCAAGATGGCTCCAAAGAAAGCAAAGCAACCAAAGCAAGCACCATCGCCGCCGCTTGCCGGCTTCACCATTGCGATTAGCGGCACCTTCGCTGGAACGAATCAAGCGGCAGTCCAGGGAACCATCACCTCGCTCGGCGCAGCCGTTGCGAAAAGCGTAACTGCGGACACGAATATCCTCGTCTCAACAGTCGCCGACGTTAAGAAAAGCTCGAAAAAGGTCCAGGATGCACGGTCTAGCGATATCCCAATTGTGTCCATTGATTGGCTGGACGAATGCGCCTCATCGCTCCGGCCAATCGACACCAAAGATTTCCTGCTCGTTGCGCCAACGGCATCAGCACCGCCCCCAACCGCTAAAGGCAAGGGCAAGAAGAGGGCGGCGTCTCCTGATCTTACTCTCGCGCCAGCACAAAAGGCAACTAAAGTCACTCCGCTAGCGGCTGCACCCAAACTTGAGCCCAAGGTTGGCGAGGGATCAGTATTGAAGTCACGAAACGTCAACGTCCCACTCGACGAAGGCTGCCCACTCCAGTTGTACCGTGTTTACGTGGACGATGATGGTATAGTGTACGATGCATCGTTGAACCAGACCAACGCGTCTAATAACAACAACAAATTCTACCGTGTCCAGGTCTGCGCCTCGTGGCGAGTTGTATTAGACTGCATACTGACGGATGCAGCTCCTTTGGAACCCCGCGACACGTGACTACAAGACGTGGACACGCTGGGGCAGGGTTGGCGATCGAGGGCAGAACAGCGTGCTCGGCAGCGGCTCTCTTGGAGAAGCCCTGCAGCAGTACCAGAAGAAGTTCAAGGATAAGAGTGGTTTATCCTGGGACAACCGCGGCGATGACCCGAAGAGTGGAAAATATGCCTACGTTGAGCGCAGCTACGAGCCCGACACAGAGGATGAGGAAGACCAGCCTGCTGCTATTAAAGGGTACGTGACACTGCGGTACAAGATGTGTCCTGGCCTGCAACACGGCGCGGCTTTTGTTCTTGACATTGGGGGCTAATACTCCTCTGGTTGAGCTTTGCTGACTTTGTATCATGATATTCAGGGATGGACGCCAGTCTCGTAGCGCATCTCCGGTCAAGTCAGTTCTCGCCGCCCCCATCCAGTCGCTGATGCAGCTCATCTTCAATCAACAATACATGAACGAGGCAATGTCTGACCTCAACTATGACGCTGACAAAATGCCTCTGGGAAAGCTGAGCAAAGCTACTATCAACCGTGGCTTTCAGACTCTGAAGGACTTGGCTGCGCTACTCCAAGGTGCCATCTCCTCTCGTAATGAGATTGAAGACTTGTCAAACCGCTACTATTCCCTGATACCTCATAACTTTGGCCGATCACGTCCGCCCATCATCGGGAATACGGACACCCTCAAGCATGAGCTTGACTTACTCAACTCCCTCGGCGATATGAAGGAAGCGGCCGAGCTCATGAAGAAAGACCTCAACAACGCTGAGCAGATTCACTCTCTGGATCGTCAGTTTAAAGGCTTGGGCTTGGAGGAGATGACTGTGCTCGATCCCTCTGGCATCGAATTCCAGGAACTGTCCTCGTACCTCGTCAACACTCGGGGTGCAACTCATGGGGTCAGCTACCACGTTGAGAACATCTTCCGCATTGAGCGCAGTGGTGAACTTGATCGGTTCCAAAAGAGTGCATTCTCGAAGATCCAGAGCGACCGCCGTCTGCTGTGGCACGGATCCCGAGCTACCAATTTCGGTGGCATCCTCAGTCAGGGGCTTCGAATTGCCCCGCCCGAGGCTCCTGTGTCTGGCTACATGTTCGGAAAGGGTATCTATCTCGCTGACATGTCATCTAAGTCGGCCAACTACTGCTGTGCGTACAATAGCGGCGGCCACGCCCTCTTACTTCTCTGCGAGGCTGAGCTAGGTCAGCCAATGCATGAGCTCACTAATGCTTCCTATACTGCTGGCGAAGACGCCCAACAGAACGGTTGCTGGTCTACCTGGGGCAAGGGCATGACGGGTCCCAAAATGTGGAAGGACGCGGGCTGTGTGCATCCTTCCCTTGCAGGTGTGAAGATGCCTGACACCGGAGTTCTCCCCACCAACACCAACGTTCCAGGTGCCTATTTGCAGTACAACGAGTATATTGCGTATGATATCGCCCAGGTTCGTCTTCGATACCTGTTCAGAGTCCGCATGTGATCGGTCACGTCCACCTTGCGTCCTTCGGTAGGTTTAGCCGAGTGTCGGATGCTTTTCCGAAAGGTGTTCTAGGTTCCACGGTGGCGCTATGGGAAAAATTCCTTCCAATTTTCGTGTTTCCATGGTATATGCGCCCTACCGGTGGAGTACAAACAAAATGCGCTATGTGAGCATGCGCGATATATCATATATAGTCGGTGCATGTCATTGCCTGACACGTCAACAATTGCACTAATCGGACACCAATACATCGTATACAATTCTATGTGTCCTGAGAGTCAGCGTGCGAGCTTGTTGCGCCCGCGTTTAGCCGAGGTAGCAGCCAGTGTTGCTAACTCTCCGCTAGCTCACTCCAAGAGAGCGGGGTTTTGAGAGGCACACATTGAAAGAAACGAATTTTTCTGCCAGTTATTGTGCACCCCTCCGGCTAAGTCCATCTAGAAAAGATGCGCAATCTCTATGTTGTCGTCCATCCAGAAGCCACACACCACGTCCAAGGTCTTGTAGGCGGCCAGTACGACTCGCATCTTACACCGTCTGGAGTAGTCGCGGCAGAGCGTATTGCGGGCGCCCTACGTGCGCAGGCCCCAAAAGCCGCACGCATCGAGGTGTATTCCTCTGATCTAACGCGCTGTCGACAAACTGCGCAAGCGATAGCAGAGAAGCTAGGTGTCGATGTGAACACTGATCAAAGACTAAGGGAGAAGAGCTATGGCATCGCAGAAGGCAAACCTCAACACTGGCTCGATGAACGCTTCATCGCGCCCCCCGCTCCACCAGCTAGCAGCGCGGACCGAATGAACCACTTCGAAGGCATCGAAGGCTCCGAAACTAAATACGAGTGGGCCTGTAGAATCTATTCGGCAATGCACGATATTCTCAAAAGTGGCTGCGAAGACCAGATTGTTGTTACGCATGGTGGCTCTATTACGTTTGTCCTGGCGGCGTGGATTGGCATGCCGATTGGATCCGCGGGATATGTTAGTTTTAATGCACCGACGGGGAGTATTACTGTGTTGAGAGAGGATGGGTTTTGGAACAATAGGCGCGTTGAAGTTTTGGGGGATATGCGGCATTTGGAGGTATAGTTCGGATAGAATGGGTTAGTACGAGCCACCAAGCATCACTAATAACCCTTATTGAAGGACCATGATCCCCGCTCTCTTCTTATTTCTTCCATCATCGCGCCAACTGTAGCGGCTATCGACCACAGGAGATGTCGACCGTTCCAAGCACCAACCTCTTACAATGTAGATTTGAAAGCCCTGAAGGCCATCTTGGGACACCGGTAGGCTGGCTGGTAGCAGAATGCCAGACAGATTACCCTCCTCATGTGGTCTAGGATGCCATGAAGTCCGATCCGGAGTCGGGTAGCTGGTAATCTCATGGTGGCGGTTAAGTGGGTCGATGGAAATGGGTCTGGCCGGGCGTATGCGGGTTATGAGATTCTTATTGCATTTTACATAGGACGAGTTCGACTATAAGTGGAGGGGGCATCTTCCATTCGCGACACTTCCCCGTTCCTAGAACTTTGGTTCGACATGAGACCCAAAGTGTGTCGATCGCTTCCGAGTCCCACAAATCGCAGTATGGACGATAAAATCAGCGAAACGGAAGATTCATGCAGCTCTAGCTCCAACTCTCCGGAAAACACTCGCATCGCCACCTCAGTGAAGCCATCGTATGACCCGAACATCGAACTTTCGCCTTAAACAACCGTTGAGCCCGCAGAAGCAACTGTCCATCAGCGCACCTTATGGCAACGCATTAAAAAGCCGGAATCGGTATGACAGCTTTTCTGTTAAACAGGAGAACCCCTACACCTTCTGGTTCAAGAACTTCAAGGCCTGGATCACAGTGTGGGGAAATGCAAGCTCGGCCGCGACGATGCCAGTCACTTTGCGATGTGTCCTTGATCGCGGCGTACCTGTCACATCGTCGTCCGTCTGCTCTCTACGCTCGCATCGATCGGCACAATGCCTATTCCATCGAACAGCTTGGTCCTCACGGCGATGTTTGCACAAGCGGTGGACATTAGAATTACCGGAATGTATGCGGCTGTGGCGGCTATCGGTTAGTTTCTCGATCGCTCCCGAACAGTAGTGAAGGTGAGTGGAGAATTGTTTGCCGCGGCTATTATTACCGAGGTAAAGGGAATCACGGACGATGATAAGACTCTAGTAGAGGGCGTGCAGATGCGAGAGCCAATGGGGACCAACGAGGATCGTGTTTGATGAGAGCTTCGGCCTAGCTTGGTCGCTCTTCGAAAACACTGAAACAATTTTCATCAACCACACACCATGATTCGACACTAGCCTTAGGCGTGCGCAATCATCGCACAACCAACTTACTCAGTACAAGGATTGTGCACTGTGATCGTGCAACTTCCGAAGTGGATGGACTTCGATGCTTTGCACACGGTAGACGGGGATTGAGCAGCTACCGGTTGTCGAGCCATCCGGAGCCTCTCAAGCTTCGAAGAGGAGGAGGATACTGGATCCGTGGTAGGTATCAGGTAACGCAATTCACTATTCAGCTCTAGAGGCCTAGAGTGATCTCCATGACGGTGCATCTCGCACACATGGCCTTCCAATCAATCACGATACACGCGGCATTTGGCAAATTATTTGTTGAGATTAAGCTTATCCAGACTAGCTTTGTCGTCCGCCTAAACATGAATCCAGATCTGAATACGCCCTGGTGGACGTTGCTGGTACACAAATCTGTCATCCCACACTCTTCTGAAAGCTTTTGCGCTATTCGGAGCCATTAGGAGTGGGGGTAATACCACGCATCGCGAAATTTTACAAAAGTTATAAAAACAAAACCCATTACCTCCGCCACTCGACATAGCGCCTAGATGAAGGTCAAGCCTCCGGGAACATAGGAAAAGAGCGTTGGTCATGCCTAGAGAAACCATCCTCTCCTGTCCTTCCACTGAAGCGGTAGACCATAAAGTTGCTACGATCAAGCGGTGACTCAATTGCGGTCCGCGACCCTACCAACACTAATTAAGAACTGTACTTTGAATAGTTAAAGAAAGACTCACCTATTCTTCTTGGACATCGCGAGCTTTTTCTTCCTCAGCTGTATCAGCCGGTGCTGAACCTCCGCCTCCTCAAGCTCAAGTCGCATCGCGTCGTCCATTTCCTCATCCTGCTCCTCATTCTGCTCACCACCAAGGTAGTTCGTCGGAGCTTCAAAGTCATCGATGGTGATAGGACGGTCCTCAACACCAGGCTCACGCTTGATGCGCGGTTTGGCGTTCATCATGTGTGGGGTCGAGGCCTCGCGGGGTGTCTCAATGCCTATACCCATGTCCATGCCCATTCCATACATCGTGCGAGAGGGTGTCTCTTCTTGCGTGGAGACCCGACCTCCGCTCTTGGTGCTGCCGAAAGGGGAGAAGCGGTTGTTGCGTTGGTTGGGATTGGCAGTTCCATTCTCGTTGCCATCACTTGTGGGGTTACTGTTCGGATACACGGGGTAACTGCGGAGATCGGCTTCGGTCATTGAAGGTGAAGGGATCACCGACTGATGTGGGTGATAGGGAGGCATGCCTGGGTAGCCAGGATGGCCTGGCACACCTGGGTTGCGAGGGCCCTTACCCGCATTCTGCGGACCATAGCCGCTATACGGACCATATCCATACATGTGGGGAGGAGGGTAGCCCTTCATTTGCGGCGGGAACCCTGGCATAGGATGACCGTAGCCGTTCATCGGTGGGCCATATCCGGGATACGGACCGTAACCGCCATAACCATACATTTGCTGATGCGGTGGTTGCGTGTTAGGGACAGGGCGCTTGGGCGATGGGTTGGGCTGCATAGGTTGCTTTGAGGGTAGACGGGCCTTCGGGGGATAGTGTGGCGCGCTCTGGACGTAGCCGCTCTCCCGCCTGTATCCGCTCTGAAGGTCTTTTTTCGCAACAAACTTTCCGAAGTCTTCCTCATCTTCGCCTAAGCCTTGCATATCCTCGTCCTCGTCGCTGTCTTGTGCAGGAGCATCCTCATCGTCACTGTCCCTCTCGGAATCCGAACCACCGCTACCAACATCGAGGATATGCTCAACATCCTCATCCGTCTGCCGCTCGTCCTTTGGTTGAGCCATGAGGAGGTGTTTGTATCGGATCTGAAAGCTATCAGCGCAAGGCCAGTTCTTCACAAGCATGTCTTCGATGACGTCAAAATCGGTAGTGACGAGCTGTGGCTTGCGATTGCCGGTGTTCTTGATGCGGTAGCGGACCACTTCGCCCATCGCTTTCTTCAGCCAATGCTTGTCGTCCGTAAGCCGAGCGATCATGAGTACGGCCTTCAAGACAGAAGGCAGCCACTTCTTGGGATCAGTTTCATGTTCGCGGTAAATGGTCCGTCTACCACCCTTACGTTTCTTGACTAACGGGCGGTGGCACTTGGGGATGTACGACTTGATAAACCCCTTGCCCCACAGCCTCTCGATCTCACGAATGACTTCTATCTTGGCGTCCATGTCGTTCTTCATGATTGGCTTCACGGCGTATGGCTTAGGGCCAGGCTTCTTGTGGGATTTCTTGGGTAAGTCCTTGACCGGCTCACGTAGGCGAGGGTGATCCCGTGCAACCACGATAGTGTCAGAGGCAGGGTTGTATGACTCTCGGGCGGCACGACGCTTACGGAGGGGCAAGTCGTCCTCATCGCTGCTCAGGCCACGGATGCGGGTATTAGCTGGGGGGGCCATCGAACCCTTGGCGTCGAAGTCCTCATGCGGACGGCCATACTCTGGGGTGGGTGGAGGATACTCATGCCCGGGTGAGGGTTCGTCTAGCTCCATATTAACCTGGATGGGTTATTAGTCACTCCTCAAGCAGTAGCGGGTGCAACGAGCTTACCTTTTGCTGGTCTCCGTCGAAATCCTCGCGGGTGTCAGCGCGGTCCGGCGGAAAGGACTCTTGCGGCTCCACACACGGTGCAGCGTTGTCCTGCATTGGAGAAATAGGCTCGAATAGAGGAGATTCGCAGGTTGGCTCGCAGTCTGAGATGCTGCGACCGGGAGTGTTGCAACGCTCAAGAGGTTCGGGGGAGTACCAGTTCCTCGTGGCGTCTGCCTGCGAGCCTGCTATTGCGACTGTGGGGTGCGAGTCAAACCCTTCCAGTCTGGAGGGCTCGACACTCTTTATATAGGGTTATCAAGGAGAGACAGAGGCGGGCCGTCTATCTGCTGTGACCGCCGGTCAGTATCGAGGAGTGAGATATCCTGAAAGGTGACCAAGACGAGGGCAGCGAGTATATATAGGCTTTGTGGCCTGGCCTGTCACTAGAAATTAGTAATACCAAAGGCGAGCACGAGAGGTAAGAGAGAAATGAGGTGAGTGATGCTAATGAGCTGAGGCCGAACAGTTTTCAGCAGATTGCAGCAGATTGCAGCAGACTACAGCAGATTGCAGCAGATCGCAGCAGACTACAGCAGATTGCAGCAGGTTGCAGCAGAATGCAGCAGATTGCAGAAGGCAGAAGGTTACAGCAGATTGCAGCAGATTGCAGTAGGTTGCAGCAGATTGCAGCAGATTTCAGCAGATTTCAGGGTACTCAAAAAGCCAAAAGAAATACAAGACGGAGAAATAGCCCGAGTAACGGCCATGAGGGGTGCACAAATTCATACCCATATGAGAGCTTGGGGAATGACAAATCAACGCGAATGCACTTCATGGGCGTTGATGACCCTCGATGTCCACCAGAATCCTTCTAGCAGCGCCCATTCCTCACACATGGCACGACAACACCGCGAAACCATCGTCTAGTGCTGCATTGAGAGCGTTGCCCCCTGAACTATGGTAGGGTGGCAGATTCAACGTGTATAAGGCGCAATGTAACCACATGGCCGAGTGACACTGCACACCGTGTCTAATTCCGCGTCGAGGGTGTACCCGACCCACCTATAGCTATGCGGTTGATTAACATGCGCATATAAATATCATGGACTCCACTTTGGAAAGCGTAGAATCTCGATAGTTCGCATATCATCATATGTCCACCGCGTGAGATATTTAGATCAATCAGTTTGCATCGCCGTGCGCATAAATGGCTTTCATGATCAAACTTCGAATCCATCGAGTCAATTCTACTGTACTGCACAATTCGGCTTTACTTCTTATACGCACAACTACAAGTATATCAATAGCAGCCTCGACCCTCCCAATAAGCATCAAACAGGATATATATTCCAGTTACCGAACACTGCCGGACACTGTATGCTTTACAAGCTCTGCATGCCTGAGTATTCCAGAGGGCGAAGGACCACACCCATGTCCACGCTCTCCAACCAGAGCGCAGCCCTAAAGGTCTCTGGGTGACCATAGCATGTCGGCACGAGCACCGTGGGAGTTGAGACGACTACCCTCGCACACCAATCAACCGCCTCAAGTCTCTACGACGCGCCCCGCAATAACGCCTCGGTAGTGCAACAATGCCGGCTCTATCCCGTGCGGCACAGGGTATTCGTGATCTACGTCGGTCTCCAGGTACCAACGGCCATCCTTGCTGCGCTTTTCCAATCGGCCTCGCAATAGCGTATCGATGTCGACTTCACTCTATGCGGTATACAGTTTCTGTCTTTGATATTAGGCTTCTAGGGGTAGCGTCGCTGCTACTAGAAAACTACGAAGAAGCACCTACCAATCCCGAGTAGAAAGATAAAGTACACGCAGTAGTGAAACCTTATGAACAATTGACGTCTCCGCAATCTGACGATTTTGGTTTCATCCTATCAGGCATAAGGTTCATCATCGCCCTGCAACTAACGAGTCGCTACTTCCATGCTGCTTCTCTAACAGCGAAGGCAGCGGCCTATGACAACGATCAAGCAGCCGAAGCATCTGCACGCGATTTTAATCAGGTCATAAATAAATGTAGAGAAGATTTTGACTCGGTAGCCTCGAATCTCGTCTAGACTTTCATTTGAATCTTAAATCTATCAGTATCAGAGTAGTATATACATACGCCTAGCTCAACGAAGTCGCTATCACACGGTCTTCGCCTGAACGGCTCTGCTACCGACGATGAATCGCTCCAACTGCGTTCTCGAAAACTCTGTATTGCTATCAACTTTCTGCATGTGCCTCTCCCAATTCTCCCTGTGCTGCTTCAATTCCGGCTCCGAGCACCCTAAACACCTTGGCACATGCCCCCCTTCGGCTTTCAGTCTGCACCAAGTCAAGGCCACAGCGCTATTCCACGGGCTGTGCGTCAGCTCGAACCAGTTCTCCTCCAGTGTATTCTAGATCTCCTCTTTCGGCTCTCGCGACGCCTGTATGCGAAGTTTGATCTTCTCAAAAATGGCATCTATGTTGTGGAGACGAGCACACACTTCCCCCGCCTCATTTCCCCCGCCTCATTTCCAAATAGACCCTCCGTGTGTCTTTGCAACGCAGGAGATTGACCTTGTTTAGTTGGAGTGCGTCTCGCTTGCTGTTCTTACCAGTGACTCTTCTACCGTCTTTCTAAAAGTAAAGTACGGCTACGGTGATGAATACTGGTGGTAGAGATGCCTTCTTTCGGGGCCTAGAGCCCTCCGTCGACCCAGACTTAGCTCCGTAACCAAGCCGTGGAGGTTCGCCGCATCAACAGAGGCCATGAAGGCTGAAGGCGGAGCAGGCGGTAGAAGGGTCCGGTAAGATGGTCTTTGTGGACTCTAATAGTAGTCCGAGATGCTTATCTACTCTTCATATCAAGCGCTGGCCTGGTTGAACGAGACTCAGAAGCGGATCATCGAAAAAAGTCTCCTTCTCGCCCTTCTGGTACTGTAGAACCTGGCCACGATCGGAAAGACGCAGATGGATATTTCGGCCAGGAACATTGTTAAGACCGTATGGCTTTCTTGCCACGTTGCGAACCTTCTCAGTCGTCAGTTCGATTTAATGAGAAACCGATAGAGGATGCTTACCTGCCAACAGACCCTGTACATCCCTCGCCTTTCAACACATTCTTCAAGTACCTTGGCGCTTCCAACTCTAGCGGGTATCGAATGTCGATAGTCTTGACAGTAGCTATGTCTGAATGAAACGCTGGAATTAGTTCATTAAACCCCTCAAGTGTAGCTCGCAGTTGTACGGAAACAGCTTTGCAGTGTAGTTTCTCTCCTGGTCGGCGAGGGATGCGCTCCTTACTGATCAGAGCTCTGAGCCTACCACCTAGCTTCACCTGCTCGCCTGGTAGAATTTCTCGCGGAAGCTGGAGGGAGCTAGATGAATGAAACTAATTACATTTTTCCGACAATGAGACGACGATCGAGGTATGTTTCAGCGATGGCATTGGTCCTGTTTAGCGAACCTAGGTCCACTTGTAGATTTAAGAGCGCTGTCACTTACTACAATTTAATACTACGATGCTCTGAATATTGATATTCTCCTCAGGCTCAAATACTCCGTCCTCGACCCCACCAATAATCTCATAGTCGACCACCTTGAGCGAAAACATACCGCCTTATGCTTTCATCGACTGTGTTTCATCTCCATCTGAAACAAAAGCCCCAGGCTTCTCTTCGCAGAAGAGGGCAGTCGCCATCTTCATATAGAACATGAGAGATGATCGCACGGGTACCCACAGCCGCGACGCATATATGGTTGACAACTGCTACTACCGTGATTCTACCTTTCTGAGGGAGATGGGTGTTGCGGATGGCCGGGTTGCTGCGAACACTTGAGAAACCTATGCGCTAACGCGTCATCAACCATATCTGAAAGAGTCACGACTCTAGGCCCTACAATTTGAAGTCCCATCATCACAATCACTAAGAAATAGTTGATAACTCCCTAGTAAACTATCGAAACCCCGGATCTATTAGCAAAAAATTCACCGCATCAAGGCATCTATCTTGGCATCGTTACCCGTTTCTAGTACACTTCAAGCACATACCTCCCCTCCTCCTTCAACGTCTCGATCTCACGCCTACTATCCACCTTCTTCGGCTTCGCGTCATCCCTCGTCTTGCTCTTGTACTCGACCTCGACAGCTTCCTGTAGCACCTCAGTGACATCTGGCACCGGCCACGTTGGACCGCACAGGTAGAAGCTGCCATCCTGCTGCAGGTACGCTTTGCGAATGTCAGACAGGGTCTGCCGCATACGGTCCTGAATGTAGATCTTCTGCGGCTGATCACGCGAAAAAGCCCGGCCGAGGAGTGTGATGATACCGGCGTCTTGGTACGCCTCCCACTCTTCACCGTAAAGGTACTCCTCACGCTGGTGACGCGAACCCATGTATAGCAGCACCTCGCCGATCTCGTGGCCTTGTTGTTTTTGGTAAGCACGTTCCTGGACGAAGGCGCGGAAGGGAGCGAGACCCGTTCCAAGACCGGCCATGATAATAGGTGCTGTAGTCTTGGGTGGAAGCTTCATGACGGACGGCTTGACTGAGACAGTGACGGGTGCGCCAACCTTGAGGCTATTGAGGTAGCGAGTAGCCTGGCCAAAGCGGTCGCGGCCTTTGGGATCAACCCAGTTGACAGTGACGATTAGGAGGGAGACGGAAGTCGGCGTGACATGCTGCGAGGAAGCAATGGAGTACTCGCGCCGTTTCATGGGACTGACGATACGGACAATATCGTGAAAAGAGGGGTGAGCCGATGGAAACTCAAGAAGTATGTCGGCAAAGGTGATAGTATCCACTTCAGCACGACGCTTGAACTCTGCAGCACCTTCTGCGCCTGCCAAAGTAAGTAATTCCTTCTTTTCCCTTTCGTCCTTGGCGAAGTCGGCGAGACTCTCGTAAAAGCGCTTGGGCGGACGGCCAAAGATGTCGATGTTTTGGATTAGGCTCTGGTAGACGGTGCGGTTCACGAGAACATTGGGGTCTTCGCGGGACGGTACCTCGACGATCTCTTCAGGGTTTAGCCCATACCACTTAATGAACTCTTCAACTTCGGCCTTATCGTTCTCAGCATGGATACCGAGAGCCTCACCAATGGCGTAAGTGAGGCCGGTATTCCCTAGGTCGAACTCAATGTGGAAGATGTTGCGGTCGTACGTCAATGGCGTCAGGCGACGGTGCTCCTTGACGTGAGCGACGACCGTCCTGATGCCAAGGTCTGGGCGTAACGCGGATTCAGTACCATAAGCTTCTTTGAATGCAAGGCCCTTGGCGGCAACCTGCCAGGACTGGAGATAGGTTGGTGGCTCGGGCTCGGTCCGATCGTAGCCCAGAAAGCCGTTGACGTTGATGTCGGAAGGAAGCTGAATGGACATGCCGTCTTCTTCAACCGTAGTCCACTGGACGGGGCACTCGATCTCGCGGAGAGCGGTTTCTAGCTCCCCGGCTAGCTTCTCGAGCACTTCGGAGCTACTATTGATCGCAGCTAGCTTGGACAAGCCAGAGGTCAGGAGATCTTCGCGAGCAATTTTCAAGAAAGCTAGCTGGATGAGATAGGTCTCGAGTGTAGGGTCTTGCGCGACGCTCTCGGACAGAGTCGGATCAAGTACGAAGAGCTCGATGTCCTTGTCAACGATGGTCTTTCGTAGAGCTGGAGACAGCTTCTTCTCAATGTCCTCATTCTTCACGCCGGGTAGCTTCACGAGGATGGAGCTGTCGCACTTGACGCTGTTCAAAATGTCGAATTCTTTGAAAAGCGTCTCATCGCCAATGAAGGCGACATCAGCCTGCTCAACAGAGTAAGGTGCCTCGATGGTGTAGTCGGCGTTGCGGATGTCGGTGCGAATAGTACCGCCACGAACAAGGTTGTCATGCCCACTGCGAACGAAAACGTTCTTCGAAGAGTCGGCGGAGAGGAGCTTGCTGATCGCAAGAGGCGCAGCAACCGCTGGCGACTCACCCAGGTCCCAGAAAGTATATTGCTTGACATCGGCCGTGTTGAGGATATCCACGTAAGAGCGGACCTCCTCAGACGTCTTTTCGCCATAAACTTGCTGGAAGACGTCCAGGATGTTGCTGGGGGTCCAGACTTGCTCACGTGAGTATTTGATGTCAGTGACTTCGACATTCCAGCCAAAGGCGAACTGGACGGTAGCCAAGACGTCAGCGTAAAGCCTAGAGTACTCAGCTGCGTCAAAGACAGCGGCCTCGTCTTTGACCTGTCCAAGCACGGCTACGTTCTTTGTGCTCTTGGGAAGCACCTCAAGGAACGCCTCTTCGACGAATGGGCGGTAGACACGGACATTGATGACGCCGAGCCGGTCGCCGTCCTTTGCGAGCGCGTTGGCAACCTGCGCAGTCAAGGAAGCTTCTACAGTACCAAAGACGACCAGAACGCTTTCTGGTTCCTCATGCCCGTAGTAGTCGAATAGCCTGTAGTCTTCGCCAAACTCGTCGTTGAAGGCTTGCAAGAGACGAACGGCGCGTCCTGCATGGTCCGAGTGCTTCTTGTCCACCTCAGAAACGGCCTTCAGCACCGCCTGGTAGCTGTTGTAGAGTCTCGACTGATCCAAGGTATCAACCAACCGCGCCGTCTCCCGGCCAACGCTTATACCGTCGTAGGTGTGGAGGGTCGGCAGTACGCTCGAGAGCAGAGTAGCGAAGAGAGACATGTGCTGTGTCTCGAAGATGGAAGGACTACAGACTAGGCCGAGGCCAAGGTCTTCGGCTAGTGTCAGGGAGGAGACATAGTCGGTAACGAGGCCAGCGGAGGAATTCGCCGTGTAGTCGACAGCGGCGATGTGAGCGGTGAGCGGATTCGCGACCGAGTAGAGGAGCGACAGCTGATCGAGCGAGGGGCGTAGAAAGTTCAGTGTTGCAGAGCTCGCAACGATGGACTGGGGAATGTGGCGCTTCTTCAGATCGAAGTCTTTGGAGAACATGTACCCCAGCGCAATCGATCCAGCTCCAGTCCTTGTCTCCAGCGAGGTCACGCCTGTCTGGTATCCGAAAGCATTCTTCTCTCCCTGCTCCTGCCAGTATCTGACCGCGACATCCAAGTCAAAAGTCTCGGTCGAGTAGGCAAAGATCTTGTCTGAGAGCGCGTACGCAACCTGCTGGACGAGCGTTTGCGCAGTGAGGTATGTCGGTCCGCTGATCGATTTGAAGGAGATGTCTTGTCCGAAGGGCAGACTGGACGACTTTTGCGCGAAGCTCTTGGGCTGCTTCTGCTGCGCTTCGGCACCAGGGCCTGCCGACTCAGTTTGCTGGAAGTGCATTCTCACGGCCTTCTACCCGAGAAAGCTTCAAAGGAAGCTATTGGTTGACTTCCTGTGAGGTTGAAAGAGAGCAACTCTCCCTGCGGGTCACGGAGGGAAGGCAAGATGGCTCGCAGCCAGCAAAAGTCTCGCGGGAAGGGCGATGTCGGCGCAACGACGGCCGAGGTGAGTTTGGATTGCGCAATTGATGGAGGAGGACATGATTGGGCCTTTTCTTTGCTGTTAATTCCTTTGGGGAGGTTCCGTGATAAAAATGTTGTTAGCGCAGATTGCGTGCTCGCGATGGATCTGAGTTGGAAGTAGCTCGGAGAAGTCGCGGGGCTCGGCGTCCGCACGTGATTCACGATGAACGACTGGTTCGTGCGCCCGCCTTCGCTCCGAATGTAGCAGCCAGCGCTCACCGGATGTTTTATCGATCCTCGGCCGAGTTCGCGGGGCTGTATATTGTTGGTTTAGTACCTGCTGAGGCGTTATGTTGTCTCTCGAAGGCTATTCGGGGCGCTTCTCAAGCTTCTTTGCTTGGCCTGTGATTCCTCCGATTGCCAGTCTGCTCTTAAAATAATGCGGCGATGAACCTGTATTATCTTATTTAATAGTCTAAATTATGAGCTATATATATGCTTCTTTTTAAATCTAGTAGCTAGTAGTACTATTAAGGTATCGCGCGTGTACTATTGGTGATAGTATATTTTGGTAGGGGCTTGGGAAGAGAGGCGGCATACCCGTGTGGGCAGCATGCCTATGAGGTACGTTATAAAAATACTTTTTATAGAAGTAGAGCCTCTTAGACCAATCGTCGATAAATGCGATCACGACTACGCAGACAAAGGTAGTGCTGACATGAAGCTGACAGACGGCATTAGGAGCGTGTTCTCACACATTATCAACATGTACGAAAGCTTTAAACTCGGAATTGTCATAATACACCCCTAATTCTAGTCCATGGTCAATGTTGCCTCCTTCAGCGCCACGGCGAGTTTTTGTCGCCGAGCACTAAAAGCAGCCCGGAATCTCGGACTTTTCATGAGCCGCACTTTCCTGGGCCCAGGATCCGTTGCAACGAACTGGGTCGCCAAAGGGTCTTCCGTTCGGCTGGCAATTACAGGTTCCAGCTTCCAAGTCAAGGCCACAATCTTCAGAGTCGGTCCTTGCAACCCTTTCATATTGAGTAATGCTTCAAGAAATTCTTCAGGCTCTAATAAGTTGCTTTTCCTCATGCAAGCCTGGAGCATGGTAAAGTCCAAAACAATCAACAAACACTTCAGGCCCTGTACGCTTTTCTGTAGGAGCTGGAGCCATTTTTCCATGGGAAGAGGCGACTTGAAATGTCTTGTTGATATTGGATTTACACCTGTGGAGAGCACCGATGGATTCAAATCCATTGCTTGAATCACTAGGCTAGCCAAGACATCTTCGATATCAGATATGTCCTCATTCGAAATGGACATAGGAAGCACCCATATTGCTGGAAGCGATGTTTGGAGGACCAAGTCCAAGAGGCTGACGGCAAAATCGCGAGAACTGGTTTTGATTCCATGGGATTCTCCGATCAAAATCGAAGATTCTTTGCTGTCGAACCACGTCTTCAACGTGTTCATATCTCTATGCGATAACGAGCACGGCATTCGTATTCGGCGTCGGCGAGTCATTGACCTGCAGTATTGAAGTGTGTCTTCATGGCTTGTTATCTTCCGAAAGACTGGAAGAGATTGAATGAGTTCAATCTGAGACCCCTCGTAGTTTCCTCGTTGACTCGTGAGATCAACTGCCATTTGATTTTGAAGCGACTGGGTGGCTATTTGCAGTTAGTTATGGTCCAAACCCAATCCGAGCTACACAGGCGTACCTAACGTGATCTCTGTTAATTTTTTAACTTGGATATGAAGATCTCTAATTTCCGCCTTCAAAGCCGAATTTGCTAGTTCATCAACGCGGCGCGAAGCTTCTCTAATATCATCTAAGATAGGTTTGTACTTCAAATCGAATGGTGTTTTGACCGCAGCTATAGATTTGGCAATCCGACTCTTCTTATAGTACTTGACGGCTGATTGAATAAATTGAATTATCTTTGCATATAACTCTGATAGAGCAATTTTCATGCGCTCTGTTGGATAGAGGATGGATAGCAGCTCGGCTCGGGGCAGAACGTCGGCAATCTTAGTGACAGCTTTGGAAATCTCTACTAGCAATTCTTCGTGATTCATTACTGCCTGCCTAAGTCAGCATCACTGCAAACACCATTTTAAATACGCAAGTGATGTCATAAGAGAAAACGGCCAAGGGTTCTCAGTGGACCTCTGAAGATAGGGAGAGAAGTACGCTTACTATGAAGAGAAACTTTAAACCTCCCCAGGCGAAAGATGCGTACTCAGGGCAGCCTTGAACCATAACATCCATGACGTTTCCATAGTAGATAATTCTTGAAGCGCACCGGCTCAACCACTCTCTGGCTTTAGATTTGCGTGACGAGGACTCATAATCGCTCCGAGCTTGTTGAATTGCCGATTGAACATCTGAAATAGTATGCTTGTCGTCGAGCCATATCCTTTTGCACTCATCCTTCGTGAGCTCTTTTTTGAAAATCCGTATTGCTTCCTCGTAGGCTTCGCGAGCAGGGTTATTGTCGCTATGAAAATTGTCAATTTCTAGTTCGGAGCACTTATACGAAGGCGAGGTGCCACAGGTTACACGCATACCTAGACGAACTGTCGCCAGTATACCAGACTTCCAAGTTTTGAGCTGGAAGCTGAACGAGAGGGTATGCTGGCCGTAGTGTATAGTCTGCTAAAAGCAAATCGAGGGGCAGCGAAGATCTAGTCCGAGTTGCAACCTCCATGACGAGTTACGTGATGAAGACAAAGCTACGAAGCCATGCTCATTCTCAGCAGTATATTATGTCCAGCACCGTAATCACGGCAGTTAGTGACTAGAGGTTTGTGCCAAGAGCATCAGCATCAGAACCTCAGAGGAAAAAGGTAGGTCATCCAAACCCAGCGTTCATCCGGTGAAGGAATTAATGGGAAGGCACCCATCCAGTGAAGAAATTGATGGAGGGGCCCTTCCGGTGAAGGAATTAATGGAAAGGCGCCAGGTTGGAAGCGAACGAGGCTGTGCGAACGGAAGGGGGCAAAGGTCAAATACCGGCGCTCAAGGTCCTGATTCGAGCGAATCGATGTAATCCTCCAGAGTTTAGCCACAAAGCCCCCTGCAACAAGACGCAACCAGGCCCCAACTGCATGCACAGCGCCATTGTCCTCAGCCGTCCATGCGCCTCGCCCCGCCAAGGTCTTGCGTTTGCGCTCGCCTTTTCACAGCGCTATGTCCCGAACAAATGTGCGCTTACACTTTTCCAACCGTACCTCTTCCTGCGCTGCCACTGTCGCGGTGCGTAACTTTGACGTCGACTTGAGCAGCTCCTATTCCGTCTCGACACTGTCAGATACCACTAATTTCTACGATGAATTATTCGCCGCCAATAAACATGGCTCCGCCACCCGAAGGCGCTTCAGCCGTAGGAGTAGCTAGCCTTTCTACTATATCGAAGGATGCCACTCGAGGACATGCTGGCGAGGAGATGCAAATTTTATCCGAACTCGCAGACAGAGCAAGAGCATCTCAAACGTTTGGCAAAGGAGCGGGCAATCCTTCTCCTATACCAATACAAGGTGGCTCGCAAAGTGTCACTCCGGGAATGGAAATTCCCCAAGCGTCTAGGCATCTGCCCCCACCTCCTTTGCTACCACAAAGCGTAGATGGTGGGAAAACAAGTAAAGACAGTGTTGAAGAAGGCTCAGACGACGATCTTCCCCCGCTCCTATTCGGTACACGGCTATCCTACCTAGTCTCTGCGGCCCGAAATAATGTAGCACCGACGGTACCCCTGAATTGGAAGCCTACCTGGTCGTCGGCTTACGAGACTGCACCAGGGCAAGAAACTAATGAATTACGCTCTGAGGTGCACACTACGACATCTTTGCAAGAACAAAAGCCATTTCAAGGAGTAGGGAATGACAGTCACGAATACCAAAGTGTTGAAGGATTGCCGCAAGGCTTTGTTCCTGGAATAGAGTTATCCCAGAACGGGTATCAAAATGTAAGCAGCATAAGAATGCACTGTATCAGCTATGAATTCAAGGGGCTGATCACTTAATTAGGTATCTTCCACGTCAGGATTGACGCAAACATTGGCTCAAACGGTACAAGCTAGGTTAAAGTATGATTTGCTTGGAAACAGCAACCAGTCAGCCCTGTTTAGATTCCTCCTAGACAGCATTGAGAAACTCGAGTGGATGAATATTGCATTGAACGAGGAGCTTGCCCAACGATCAACCGCAGCGGAGCAGTGTGCTCAACCTACCGCAGACGATCTAGACTCAGGCAGTAACACTCCTGCACCGACAATCTGCATACAGACTCTCCATCAAGTGTTTTGTACCAACTATCGGCACAACCATAACGGTGCACTATACGCTGATCAGCCTACTTTCAGAGAAGTTCAAGCTCAGGCCTCAAATCAACGAACAAAGAAACTGGAAGGCTTCAAACGCATCAATCAAGTTGAAAGATATCTTAAATCAAGGCCTGAGATAGCTTTTGTCATATTCAAAAGCCATGTTTGCGAAGACCAGCGAGATGCTTCGATAGGCTGGTTTCAGTCTCGGTCGAGGA
Source organism: Darksidea phi (assembly GCA_030770425.1). Classification (NCBI taxonomy): domain Eukaryota; kingdom Fungi; phylum Ascomycota; class Dothideomycetes; order Pleosporales; family Lentitheciaceae; genus Darksidea; species Darksidea phi. The sequence continues at coordinate 164,446 of JASJFT010000053.1, forward strand.
AGTGTTCCTGTCGAAACTGTGTACAAAGTGAGCTGATGGGACGAAAGCAGTCGTTTCAGCTGCGTACCGAGCAGCTCAGGATTATCTCTCCTCAACTTAAGAAAGCTCTTGGAGGACTGGGCAAATGTCGAATGGACGGATTCGTTGAAGGCCCGGAAGGAGATCCACACATGCCCGCTCCATACTTATTTTTGTATCATCATCGCACTGAGATAGCCGACAAGCTGAAAGAGGAGGATAGCGAGGAGAACGGCCATCTCCAGCTTCTTAAAGACTGGGTAGATACGAATTATAAGAAGGAGTACGATGAAGCTGACGAGCTCTTCGAAAAAGGAATCGTCTCGAAGACACATCTGGCGAAATTGTTCAAGCCCAACCAGGTTATTATCAAGAAAAATTCTAACGGTGATATGGCTGCGTATGCTGCTCATTGGTGGCCTTGTTTGGGGGATCCAGGGCTTACAATTCAGGTGTGGTCTTGGGATTTTGACGGCTTTGACTTGACGAGAAAGGCAGAGCAGTTATCTCTGACCTATGATACCCATAAGGACGTTGCAATTACGGATCTCGAAGCTTATCCGATGGAATACGCCCCAAAGGAACTGCTTAACACACTTCTCGTACGGGGGAAGAAGTTTTGGAGCATGAGGAATGGCCACTTTGCAAGCTATTCCGGCCTCGACAGCCTGAGAGAGGAGTCCTACGTAAGTCTGTCTCTATCTTGGAAAGAAGAGTAAGGATTTTAAGCTTCTCCAGCAAGGCAATCGCTTTATGATAGACATCAAGACTCATGCCCGAATGCACCCGGACTCGAGACAGTCTAATGGGATTAACCCTGCCTGTACGATAACAGACTCTGTAGAGTTTGATACTTGGCCAACGAAGATACCGGCTTCATCCACAATAAAGGACGAAGTTTCAATGATGCTGCCGTATGAAGTTCCTGGGTTCGAGATGGAATCAAAGAGATGGGGTATGCTACTCACTATCCGTCATTCTCTACCTAGACTGACACTCTCTTCAGTCAAGTTGAATATCATGCAGATCGAGCGAGTGTCGTGGAATAAAAAAGCATTCAATCGGTTAGTTCTAGATCAGCAGAGCAAAGAACTGATAAGAGCCCTGGTGTCGGTTCACCTGGGAAGCAAAACTACCGGAGACATCATTGCAGGGAAAGGGAATGGGCTGATCATTCTCTTGCATGGAAGCCCGGGAGTGGGGAAAACCTTGACGGCAGAAAGGTTCGTTATTTTACCCTCGTCCAACATTCATCTATTTGTTATACTAAGAGTTTAACAGTGTTGCCGAGCTTGCTGAAAAGCCTTTATACCGTGTTACCTGTGGAGATATTGGTAACAAACCCGATGAGGTGGAAAAGTATTTGCGCATGGTTCTGTATCTAGGCAAGATATGGGATTGTGGTTAGTCACAAGTCACAGTTTGGATGATTACTGCTGACGATCGCTTAGTCCTCCTTATTGATGAAGCCGACGTGTTTCTCGAGGAACGAACAATGACAGATCTGCAAAGAAACAGCTTAGTGTCAGGTATGGTAGCCTATAGTGCTTGCTATATGGATATTGACTCGCTTAGTGTTCCTCCGTATTCTCGAATCGTACGATGGCATCCTGATTCTCACCTCTAACCGTGTGGGTACGTTCGACGAGGCTTTCAAGAGTAGAATCCAAGTAGCTTTGCACTACAAGCCATTGAACCGAAAGTCTAGGAAACAGATCTGGCACAATTTTTTCGAGATGATCGGGGAACAGGATGATGACGTGGATGTCGACGAATTTGAGAGCCGACTTGACGAGCTCGCTGCAGAAGATATGAACGGAAGGCAGATCCGCAACTGTTTACAAACAGCTCAACAGCTCTCAAAGTTCAAAGGGGAGCCTCTAAGTTGGAATAGCTTGTCTCAGGCGCTGAAGACAGCGTTGGATTTCCAGCGATACTTGAAAAACATACACGGGCATAATGACGAGACTTGGGCAAGGGAAGAGCGGCTAAGATAGGTAGTTGACTGGTAGCGAGAACCTAGTGGTTGAGTTTCTTTAGCATGCGGGGTCCAAAATGCACAACCCTTCTTCCGTCGAACTTTGCTTCAATGCTCGAACTGGTGAAATTTGATTGGCAAGTTCTAGCACACTAGTCACTATCCATTTTATCTGCGGCTAGAATCGAGGAATCCAACGGTGATCCAGTGTGGTAGAGGAATAGAGTGCTGCGTATGATGCCCTTGACCTGGTGCAAAAGATTCCTCCAGACTCCCCTTAGTATTGGCAGCAGGCGACATAAAATTAACGATTTCAAATATATCCACACTCAAGAATGCCATCTTTCGGCCTTGTCTGATTGTTGCAAAAAGCATATCCCATTCGCGTTCGGAGAGAGGTGGCAGCCAGGTCATTCCGAACTATAAAATAGGATGCGCAATAAGAAGAACATTGAAGGCCGAGCTGCTCCCTCGTTGGTGAGCAGAGCTAAAATTATGGTGGGCCGAGCTGCTCCCTTCATTCGGGCGGCTATCGTCACAGGGTGGCGCGTCAGCCACCACGGCAGTCGGCAGTAGGCAGCGATTGCTGGTTGTGCACCGAGTGCTGTGCCCGCAGAGCACCCCGTTCCTTGACCAACCGCAGCTGTTCGGGGGCGACAACAGGGCAAGCCGGCCGCGCGGGCCGCGCGAAGTATGGGTCAGCTTCGTAGTGGTGCGGACGTACGATTGCATCGCGTACCACCGAGACATCGAAGAGGATTTCGTACGGGTGCTGCCGACGGCTGACGTTCTAGTGGACCAGGCGGAGCCGGCACAGCCGAACGCCGCTACAATTCGCCCAGTAAGAGGCGAGCCTACTGCTACCTTACTTGCAGGTTTTATCACACGAGGGCGCGGACGCGTATACTTATCTAGGAGATTCTAGATGAGTGGCCGGGTGCCCACGTCCTGCTCCTTGACTATATCGAGGAGTCGTTTGGTTCGAATATCTAGAGGCTAACACTTTGTTCAAACAGGGACTTGTGGCGCTACAACATTTGGATATACTCTTCGGTCCAAAAGAAATCATCGGGACGATCGAGGATGGGGAACCAGTGGACTATAATCCAGGTCCCTAATCCTCGCTATAGAGTTGACTTGACGACTTACGGGGAGCTACACACGAAAGTACGGAGCGATACGGCAGGGAGCACATGCGCTTCGAGACCCCACCCGAGGATCTATTCGTGTTACTGTTGCCGTCGAAGATTTTGGGACACGGAATTATGATGAGCAAGTTGCAAGCCGTCGGTCGAGTTGTCCATAGCAAAAAAAGGTTAGGCAGGTACCTTACACTAGTCCAACCATCACAACCGATCTATCTCTCGACTATAGAGTTACTATGGTAATGTCAAACCAAAAGCGCGCCCATACGTTCACTACAACATGTCCCATCACCTATATGAACAGCCATACCTGCATCTCCGCCTGTACTGCACGCTGACATGATCCGTCCATGTTGGGCCGAGCATTGCATATAAGGTGCATATTATTCCTATTGATGTTGTTCAGTTCGGCTCGAAGAGAACTTATGCATAGATGTGTAGATTGTTCCTGGCTTTCACTTTGAGTCGCGAGAAGCTGTCTGTGCAAAACCAAACGCTAGTCTCCTCGGTTCTATATCAAATCCATCCTCTGCATGAACCACCGTCTCGATTATGTCTAGTCCTTCTGCCACGGTACAGCTCTGTTTTCCTTCGCCCACATCTTCTCCTCTTCGCTCTGAAACGCCGGTGGAACCAAGCCATTGATTTTCCATAATCTTCTATCTGTCTCGTCGACATGGTACTCCCAATCGTATCCTTTGTCTGCAACATGCGGCTTCAAGGCGTTATCCACGCCAGTCGTTACCCTCCTGTAAGCTTCGTCTTCATTCGGCTGGACAACAGCGACGTGGTTGATTACAACGCGGATGAATGGTTTTTCTTTGTTCGGTTTGTTGCCTCCCACCCACATAGTGTTACCAGACATTTTTATGAAGTCGACGACGACGTAGAAAGCGGGAAGGCCAAGGCTCGTGTAGAGATTCGTAACATCTATAGATAAGGCTTCTTTAGAAGTGTCGTCCACGAATGTGCCATCAGGATGAAAAATCAACCAAAGAGGCATTGTGGTGTTGTAAAAAGATCTCTGTGAAGAAGACTTGCAGTAATGAGAGTAGATGATATTGTTGTTCGACGGGCACAGTAATGAAAAGCATAGCAGGAGCAAGATCAAGCCGTAATGTTATATCATGGCAAAGTTAGACCGGCCGAATGCACCTGTACAAAGATGACTTCACCTGACACCACGATGATTAGTATTCTAACGGAACAGGATGTTTTGAATTGTAGAAGAGCAAGTTTGCTGCATTACACTCGGCCCTCTATCGTGGCATGGGGTGGTGACTCGCTAACGAGTGATTACTATTCTTTGGTGGAATTCCACCTTCAAAGGATTACAAACCTGCCAAGAGTTTCATACCGGTACTTGTTCTTATCCATACGGACGAAATCGAGATTAATATACAAAATAAGCCGCACATTTATGTTTAATGATCGGCCCCGGCGCATAGACAGACCGCGTCACATTTCAAATAACCACGCCAACATCGCCAGATATAAAGAGCACACCATTTCCCATCAGCTAGAAGCATAGCAAACAACCAATCCTACCACTCAGTTATACCTACCCACCACGAATTCAAGCGTTACAATGCCTCAGCCCATCATATTCATCACCGGCGCAACTGGCTTCATAGGCTCACATGTCGTCTCTCAAACCCTCGACGCAGGCTACCAAGTCCGTCTAAGCGTGCGCAAAGAATCGCAGATCGATGGCCTGAAAAGTCTCTTCTCAGAGCATGCGGCGAACCTTGACTTCGTTGTCATTCCGGAGTTGAACAAATCAGGCGTTTTCGATCAGGCACTCCAGGGTGTCGAATACGTCTTCCATGTAGCCTCACCAATGCCGGGTAAGGGCTCCGATTTCAAGAGAGACTATGTTGGCCCGGCAGTGCAAGGCACAACCACGCTTTTAGATGCCGCGAAGACGACCAGCACAGTCAAACGCATCGTGATTGTATCCTCAACGCTTTCTTTGGTTCCTTTAGGCGCGTTAGACACTGGAAAGTTCCATGCTATAGGTAAGAGGCCCCAATCATCGAACAATCTTATTCCATCCCTTTCCCCATTGCAGTCTAAGTGTTTAGATCTAACATGTCATGTAGAAGGAGCAAATCCGACCATTCTCGTCGACCCTGAAATGGAGTTCCCTGCCGATCCCGTGGTCAGTGCTGGCTTGAAATATCACGCCTCCAAGATCCTAGCCCACGGCGCCACCCTTGACTGGGTGCAGAAACACAAGCCACACTTCGCTGTCATTACTCTCCACCCCTCTTTCGTTTACGGTAGCAGCCTCATCCAGACCTCCGCTGATGGGCTCGATGGTACGAACGGTCTGCTCTGGGGTGCACTCTTCTCGGAGAAACCTCCGGTGGCATCAACATCTGTTGATGTCAAGGATGTTGCTTTGGCACATCTGAAAGCACTGAAATTGAATGTAGGAGAGGGCTCTGAGGTGGAGGAGTTTTTGCTAAATGCCAGAGGTTGGACATGGGATCGTGTGGTCAACTTTGTGAAAGAAAAGTATCCAAATCTCGGAGTGAAGTTAGTAGGGCCATTTAAGGAGGCTGCGATGGTGGAGACGAAGCGCGCAGAAGAACTGTTAGGTATTCAGTGGAGGAAGATGGAGGATACCCTTTCAGACTTTTTGGACCAACAACTCAAGTTGAGGTCCCAACTTTAGATCTCTAGAGATTCAAGACATTGTATCTATACATTCCGAATTCCCTTTACTTAGATTTATACAGCTTTTCTTCGCCCGGATAACCTCGCTGTGGCTAGCCCATAATGGACTACATCGCGATAGCGTCCCAATACATCGTCTGGACTTTAGTTTGACAGGCAGCAAGGCTGGCTTAAAAAGCATTGCGAAAACCACTGAAAAATGCACGCTGACTTCGAGACAAGAAGTGCTGGTGCCATAACACATACTACCTTAACAAGTGATATTCAATGCACTAATATCTACGGGTTGTAAAAATACTATAGAATCTCGTTGCATATGTAGATATATTTACGTATGTACGTAGAGCTCAATAAATCGATTATTAAAGAGAAGCAGGCCAGTTGTAAGATATGCGCAATGCTGGGGTAATGTTTCAATTAGAGTTTCAAAAATTATCCATACGCTGGCACTACCTTGAATAAGATATACCCCGCACGAAACACCGACATATCTCCGTATGGTTCTGCGTTAGCATCTTCCCTCACTCCATCTACTCTTCCTGCTGCACCAGAACTGCAACGTGCCCGATAACGCCATCATGTTACGCAACTTGACTTCGACGATTTTCACAGGTCTTCTGACCAGCGCGGAGGCTTTCTCTTTCCAGAGCAAATGCTTGTCATTCGATCCCACTCTATTTCTTATCAATACTACCATCCGCGTTCAGGAACATGTTCCAGCCAATACAACTATTCAACTTCCGGGCATGGATGAATCATGCAACAGATCAAGCCAAAAAATTCCTGTCGAGGCGTGTCGCATCGCTCTTACCATCCCTACTACAAACCGCTCTTCAATCATCTTCGAAGCGTTCTTTCCAGAAGAAAGTACCTGGGCGGGCCGGCTCTTAGGCACCGGGAACGGCGGCATAGACGGTTGTATCAAATACGAAGATATCGCCTATGGCCTTGATCATGGCTTCGCCGTCACAGGAGCTAACAACGGTCATAATGGTACTGGTGGCGAGGCATTCTTGAACAATCCTGATATCATAACGGACTTTTCCTGGAGAGCGTTGCATACCGCTTCCGATGCTGGCAAGGCTCTGACAAAAGCGTTCTATGGCGAGGCACCGGTAAAGAGCTATTATATGGGTTGTTCGGGCGGGGGAAGACAGGGGATTCAAGCGGCGAGCTTGTTTCCTAATGACTACGATGGAGTGCTTGTTGGAGCACCGGGGCTCCATTTCAACCAGATGTCTGCATGGCGAGCTAGTTTCTATATCATCACGGGCTCAGCTAATAGCTCAGAGTTCATCGGCCAAGAGTTATGGCAAGGAATTATTCACAACGAGGTCTTGAATCAGTGCGACGAGCTGGATGGTGTACGAGACGGTATACTGGTCGATCCTGGGCTCTGTGCTACTATATTTCGACCTGAAGCGCTGCTCTGCAGCGACGGCAATAGCAGCGACTGCCTGACCGCACGCCAGGTCGAAGTCGTACGGAAAGTGTTCACGCCCCTCTACGGCATCGACGGCGAAATGATCTATCCAGCCCTTGCTCCAGGTGCTGAAGCTCAAGCGACGCAGCGCTTGCTATCCGGAACACCTTTCCCGTACTCAGTAGACTGGTATCGATATGCGGTATACTCTAACCCTTCCTGGAATCCCAGTTCTTGGACGTTACAAGATGCAGTAGCGGCAGAAGCAAAAAATCCAGGAAATGCACGCACATGGCCTTCCGATCTTTCTTCCTTCCGCAATAACGGAGCGAAAATGATCATCTACCATGGCGGCGCCGATCATCAAATAACAGGTTTTAATACGGAGCGGTGGTATAACTACTTGTCGCAGGAAATGGGTCTTAACAGCGATGCGCTGGATGGCTTCATGCGATTCTTCCGAGTGCCGGGTATGGGCCACTGTAGTGGCGGTATTGGGGCGTGGCAAATCGGTCAAAGTGCTGCTGGAGCTATTGGCATACCATACGATGGAAAACATAATGTCCTAGCAGCTCTGGTGGATTGGGTTGAAAACAACCAGCCGCCAGAGTCCATTCAAGGGGGTGTATCTCTGGTAAGGCAGCACTGCAGGTAAGCTTTTCGAAGGGTCATCTGGATTAATGAAGTCTAATGGATACAGGTATCCGTACAAAAGTACGTTCATGAATGGCGATTCGTTGTTGACAAGGGGCTGGCGGTGTGTATAGCGTTGACGTTAGACCGGGATGCGAGAGGTTAGTGTGCAGTATGAGTAGTACATAGATAGTTTTCCTTCAGATCTGGACAATCTATCCCTGAATACCCAACGATGCTCTATACAGCAAGTATAATTTTCATCATTTAGTGAGAAAATAAAAGTTAGAAATAACCTATGAACTTTCAACGTTACTACTAGGTGCTTGATCAGTATGTATTAAAAAGACATTTCGGTAAATCTCAGTACAACAGCAAGCACAAGAATATTGAGGATGACATTTCGGTTTTTACAATGGAGGATATAGCGAAAATATTTGAAAAGACCAGTTCTCCTGTTCGCTGTGTAGATTGGCTGGAGCGTGCCGCTGGTTTGGCCAAAAAGCTCTGGTCGCCCCAGTCCATCTTTGTCCAACACATTCTGGACAAGCTGGAGATTATGAAAGTGCAAGGCAGTGTCGAACAGGGGATTGACCGGCTATGGTAGTTAAATGATGTGTGGAAATAGAAACCTTCAACGCTCGAGTTGGAAGGTGCGTGAGCATGTGCTCCATGCAAGCCTGCACGTATAGAATAGCTACAAGCGGCTGCCTAAGGTCTTCTAATGTGCAAAAAGACGACTAAAACAGTACATACGATTACTGCGCGACCTCGTCGTGTAGTCAGACCTGGCCGAGATGATGGCTTGGATTGGACGCTTGTGCCCCGCTTCTGCTGCATTGTCTAATGGATGCCTTAATGCCCCTCTGTAATAGATACCATAAGTACTATAAAAGCATTGTTCCCAACAAAAAGCTCTTCGGTTCTTCTCAGCGCGCTATTCTTACTTCGTTGCTACATACTTTTCTAACGCCAAACTTCTTCATGGCTGGCCATCCGGTAGCTTCAGCAAAGTGGAATTTCGCTCGACCGGATCCTCCTAATTCCCACGACCAATACCTTCGTAATGATCTGCGCAATGTTGCTGGCCAGCAGCCGGGTTATGATCTTCCCTGGCAGAATGACATGTATCTAGCCTATCCATCTCAAGACAATCCCAACTGGCCTGCGTTCATGGCGCACGTCAAGAGACTGAACGAGGAGGCTGATGTACATACGTACTACAAGATTGTGTACATTATGCGTCCTGCCCACAGTATGTATCGTCGCGTTCAGTGGACAAGCGGAGGTACGGAAGGTGCTCAAAGTGGCAAAGAGAGTGCTCAAAGTGGCAAAGAGCTAACCATATCTCGACAGAAACAAGCGGGGACACTGCTACCCTTGACCCATCTATGGACAGTACCGGTGATCAGGAATGCGTCCAGCTGGTAGATAAATTCACCCACGCAATGCAGACCAAGGGCATCCCACCCGCGGAAGTTATTGTCACATCACCGCTCGCCCGCGCCCTCAGGACTACGCAGCTCGGCGTGGCGCCACTCTTCCCTTCCATATACCCTGCTGTCATCGAGGGGCTCCGTGAGAGGCTTGATGGCAAGGAAAAGAACAAGCGACATAGTAAGGAGTGGATCGAGCAAACTTTTGCTACCTTTCGAACCGAAAACGTGGACGCTGATATACTTGGGTCAAGATACGTCAAATCTGCCGAGCCATACGAGGATTTGTGGATGCGCGTGCAAGGTGCATTCCATTACATATTTGAGAGCTTCCCAGGTGCTCTGGTTATTGCGCTCATGTCGCATTGCCATGTGGAGCAGACTATTCAGCGTGAGATTACTGGGTGGGACGTGCCTGAGTCGGAGCGGAGAGACAAGGTAGAGTTTTATGTTGGAAACGCCAGGGTTTATGCAATAATTGTCAAAGGAGTGCGCGAGGAATAGGTAGTAGATGTAAATATACGAGCATGCTATGAATTGGTTCCTAATTTTATTGTAGCAGCTGCCAGAATGCGCCTTCCCTCGCAACATGTGTCGCCACCTCGCCTGTTGTCCCTTTAGCTAACATCGAAGGTGTAGACAGTCGAACTTTTCAACATGGGCACACGTATTACCGACAACGAGCGACCTTGCATGGCATAAGTCAGGGTGCTAATGCCCCTGTGAAAGGTCTATCAGGAAACCCGCTTACAAAGATCTGATCACGATGGAATGTACAAACGTAACTGGCGCACGCTGTGAGCTCTGCTGTGGACGGTGGCTGGAGAAAGTGCTCAGATCCCGGTTTCTTGCGGATCCGGTACTCGCAGTCCTCCAGCTGGCGCGAGGCTTCTTGGCGTTCTCTAGCCAGCTGTTCTCGGTCATCCTCCGCCATCCTCTTGCACAACTTCCAAGTCTGCGTTCAGTACATCATTGCGGCGTACTTCAAGCGAGGATCTTCAGTTTCTGAATCCTGATTCTTCATGCCCTGTGCACCGTCACCTATCAAAGATATCGATCAAGCGTTTGCGCTCCTCGTTGTTCTCTTCTCTCTCGTGGTTGCCGAAATAGTGGTACCTTGGATGAGGCGAATAAAGAATAAACGTCAAGAGAGAACGTTATTCGAGCAAGACGTCGAGAGGAGGTTTGAGATGCGAACGAGCGAAACATGTTAGGTTCCCGGCAATATACCGTCAAAGAGATAATATGCGATGCCCATGAAGAGCATCCCCGGGACCCCAAAAGAAGGCTCCATAATCTTAGAAGGCATCCATGAGGCCACATGCAATTCCTGTGGAGTTGGCTATCGAGTCATGTTGACTGCAGACGACAACCCCTACACTGTAATGCCATCTTCGCCCCGCACGCGCCGTGGCTGTCAGACGCGCGGGTATAGCGCACCTGATGGCTAGGCGTCTGGTCAACGCGCTGGTTGTATATATACTATTCTACGCCCAATAGCCTAGTTTCTAGGTTATTCGTACCCTTTTGCGGTTGTTATGGTTCGGTGGCGTAGAGCTGGATCCTGACAGTGGCGTAACGGTCAAGTTGTCTTTCGGGGCAAAGTCAACATCGACGATGAACATTTGCTGTCCGAATACCTTTTCCTGGGATATTGTAACCTTGAGCGGGGCCTGGTAAGAGGAACCTCTCCAGTCGCGAAACCGTCTCACTTCAGATCGAGGAAGTCTCTGAAAAGCGTCGTTGTTGAAGTCTTCAAGACTTCGTTCGCCGTCCGGCCATACCATGTCGTCCAAATGACACCAGGCTTTCACTTCACTGTCGTTGATTTCTTGTCGGCATCCTAGACAGAGGAAGATACTATGCTTTGGAGGGAGAGGAGATGTTTGGTCCACACAAAGTTCCAGGCTAGCATTCCACCAGCGGCGCCCTTGCTCGCTGCTCTCACCTTGGAGGATCCTATCCTTCGAGCTCCATGACTCCTTTGGGAAAGCATAAGCGATTTTAAGACCACGGGGGAGGGTTTTGATGAGGAAGCCGAAGCGTCGGCGAACGCTGTTGGATATGGATGTGATGCGGCTGTTTCTGATATAGACTTCGTCAATGGGCCGGAATTGCGACAGCAACCTCACTGGTAGTAGACCGACATTAGTAGTTGTGTCCCGAATATACAAATTTGCCGTCAAATGACTCAAGGGGATAACAACTACATTATTAAAATCGTGTGCAACATGGCATCTCAGTACCGCTGCATGGAGCTTAAACGGAGAGCGGAGCATAACTGGCGATCGGATTGGGCGTATTTCATCGGAATATAGGTGAATCTGCAGCCATATCCTAAGCCCTCGATGCGTCAGCGCGTATGGAATGGCGGGGTCATCGGAAGCGAATGGTAGGAGGTCTTTTGCTTCGCGGAAGTCTCGCGGATCGCTGGCTAGCGCATCGCCAGCGGACGGACTAGCTGTGAGCTCGCTGCTCTCCCATGCAAATAGCGTCTCATCCTCTGATATCTTCATGATCTCTTCTTGCAGCCTTCTAAACGCTTTAACCTTGCCCTCGCCGTATAGCAGAGGCATGTTGACGTCGAAGATACCGAGCAAGCTGTAGGCAATGTCTTCAGCACGTGTCGCCCGTCGCTCGGCGGCCCACGACATGCGCATACTGATGCTCGCTGAGCCTAAGCTGCTCGCCCCGGTCAAGTACTCTTCCGCAATTCCGGTAGTAGACGATATTATATCCTTGAGATCCAACTTGCTGCCCAGGCTCTTCCACTTGGCAGAGAAGAACTCCATGCCTACAAATTTCTGGCCCGACTCCGCGCCTGTGTGAACACTACTCGGTGCCAACAGCTCTTGAAGGGTCCACGCTCTGGTAAACCACTTGCTACGTCTGACTTCTTCATCTTCGTGACTACTATTCAGCCCCACGCGACTGAGCATCTTCTCGTCTCCTCTCCGCTCGAATGGGGACCACCTGGTATCCGCTGATTCTTCACCTTCCTTGCCTACATCAGCGAGATATGCGTAGCATTTGGCAGATTGCTTATACCACGCGAACATGGAGTTGATGGCCTCGCTCAGCTCTGCGCTGCCTTCAAGGGGGGTTGATAGGTCAGCGCGGTTTTTCAGCGTCAATAGACCTAATATGACGTACTAGTCTTGTCGATGCAACAAGTGTCGATCCAGCACCAGTCGAAGCCATCGCGGACCGCTTGCTCACAAGTTTTGCTGATTTTGTCGAACCCCTTCTTCTTCCTTGCGCAGGTCATATCCTGAAAGTCCGCGAAAAGGACTTCTTCCTCCTCCCAGGTATGCGACAAGATAGCATAGCGAGGTATGTCGTCCAGAAACTCTTCCAGCTTCAAAGTACGTGCATTTAACAGTCTCATTGTAGAGCATGAAGCTTTGACAGTGTCGAAGTTGAGCTGAATTGCGGGACAGATTGATTACAATATATAGCCATTTAGCCCGATACTAACCTCTTTGGGTTTAGCTTATTCTGAGTTGCCTACCCGACCCTACTAGCATGTCTTCCGATTGTAGGAAAAGGTCGGCCGACTATTACTATTTCTAATTAGACTAGAGCGTTCGGAGAACTTCTTCAATGAAACTACAGATCGCTTTCACCCTTGGTAAGGGGGGCGGGACGCAGGGCACAAGAAACGATCTTCTCTTGTGGGAACATAGTGGCGAGAGAAGACTTCCTGGAAGTATGCGCCAAAGGACAAGGCCGGCGAAATAGAAAGGTAGCACTGCAACAAGCTGAGATAAATTATCATGATCCACAATTTCGAAGTATAAAGACTCTCGATACATAAGCCGTGGTGAAGCTTATACCTATGGGTTGTAGAGCCTGATCGGCTTCAGATGAAAAAGCCTTAAGTGTGGCACGCATGCCAGTGATCTCAGCAAGCGTAGAATGATTGAAGTGGGTGAAGGGTAGTAGCGTAGGTGACGGAGGACAAACAGTAAGCTGGATCTGCTCGATTGATTAACGTTCTATAACCCGGCTAATTTAAGGATGCGTAACATCTATCCTTGATCCTTTTCACTCACAGGCCTAACCTCCGCTGATGTTTCCATATCCGCAACGACTTTATCTGTTTTCCAGTGCACATCAAAACTTCGAAAGACTGTGAAAAATGCCACCCCACTCAGAACCATTGCGCCCGCGAGCGCCGCATACATGGCCACAAGCCAAGGATCCTTGGATACTGGTCCAAGAGCCATACCAAGCGCCGCTCCCAACGCCGCCGTGAACTGCTCGAAGGCTTTCACCAGCGCTTTCATGTTAGTCGGAGCCTCCGCGTACGCGAACTCATTTAAGGCCACGAAGCCAAAGATCTCACTTGTGGCCAGAAAGATGTGCAAGGGGATTTGGGCCCAGATGCTGACCTCGTTAGGCCGGTGATGGGTCGTTTCCCCCTCCGTAGCAACAATGGCAGCTTCGCAGGAAAGCGGGCGAGAGAAGCATGGTGCGCGACTGTAAATGATCTTTTGGATGCCGGCCGCGTAGGCCATTGTCAGCGCCATCAGAATGAACGCGATTGTCATCCTAGCAATTGGCCCTAATGAGACACGGTGGCGCGAGAGAAACGGAAGGAGGAATATTTGGAGGAGCGGATTAAGAAAAATATAGGCAATCGCATTGAAAGACTGGACTGTGTCGTTTGAAATCCCAGATAGCTGCATTTGGTTGGCCTGGGAAATGATGTTGTTCATCGACTGGTTGAAACACAAGTAAAAGAGTGTGAAGCAAACCACCACTCGACAGGCTCGGAGCCCGCGGCGGATCTCCTGCACAAACTGTGAGGTCCATGGTGCGGATCGATTGAAATGCTGCTTCTGGTACGAAGGATCGGCGGCGCTGAGGTGGAATCCGGCTTGAGTCGCAACGCTTAGAACCCTGGCTGTGTGGGGTAGCACAGTGCCCTGTGGAGGTAGTTTTCCTAAAAAAAGATGACTTAATGTTGGTGAAGGTTAACGCGATGCGAAGGACTTACTCAGACGGCCATTCCACAATACAAATGGTAAGATGGATGCGCTTAGAAAGCACAAGGGTAGTAAATAGGCAGCCCAGAATCCGATCTTCTTCTCCATGAGTGTTGTAGCAAGGGTAGATAAGGCAGCGATATTTATCATCCTACTCCACCATATCAGCACTGCCTAGAAGACTTACGTGTGGCATTAGCTAACCAATAGAAAGCATTGAACACATATTGGACGGTAAGTTTCCGGTCTCTCACAACCAGCTCTCCCGTCTTATCACGAACGCACTGGGGACTCTCCTCGGGAATCTGATCCCCTTGGGGAAAAGGTCAGCCCTATAGGTATGCCCTTTCTATGAGAGGAACTCACCCAGAAAGGGAAATATGACGGCACTTGTACCTCCCTGGCCTAAGCCAATCAACACCATAGACACAATAATACCCCCCAAAGCGGTGCGTTCATCTTGAATTACAGGTGGTAGAGCCGTTGCAAACAGTACTATTTCACCAGCTACAAAGATGCTGCAAAGAATGAGAAGATGGCGCTAGGGACCAAAAGAACACTCACACCAGACTGAGAAGGAGTGTTCTATATCTCCCCACCCATGAATCCGAAATGATCGCAAAGGGCAAAGGTGTTAGGTAGCTGAAAAATAAGAAAGCATTGTTGATGATAGTTGCCTTGGACTGGCCGAGCCCAAGCGCCCCTGGGGGTAGTTTGCCGGGTGGGTTCTGTAGATAGTTTTCTGATTCATGTTAATTGATAACTTGATACTGGTGGAATACTGGGGCGATCTTACGCCACGGAATGGTGGTACCGTAGAAAGCAAATCGTTGAGCAGCTCCTGTAAAGGCAACAAGCCATACCATCACAGGCACGTCACCAGCAACATGTCGAAGATTCGCCAATTCCTCCACACTTGCATTTCTCGGGTATGAGGGGCTCCGTCCAGTATTCAAAGGAGGCCTAGAACTGTTGTTTGACTCCGGGCATGCTATTTCGGCGGCTTGTTGAGACGACTTAGCAGCCATGTGCGGAATGGATGCCATATAAAGTTACTGGAGTTAGATAGAACGCATGAATGAAAGGGACGGAGAAAGCAGGAGATCCACACACTCATAGAACGGAAATCCGTGAGACATTATGTAGCGGTTTGCCTTGCATTTCCTGCTGAACGGCATGTGGCAAGGACAGTGGATCCTTGATTCCTATCTATCGTTCGCAATACCGCCAAGTCTAGGAAGCGGCACACAAAAAGAGGTATCGTTGGCGGGCGAGAGTCCGGTGAGAAGCGGTAGCTCCGAAGGAGCGCCTGCTTACTTGAGTGGTGAGGCACAGCAGCCCCTCCAACAAGATCTGACACATCGAGTGTGGGCATCATCTCACCTGCAGTCATGATCCTTTATTCACAAAACGAAGGAAGTCGACTGGGAGTGTCGTGAACCCCATTGATTAATTAGGGCTTACTGTTACCACTGAACATGGTGGGATTCGACGAACGTACAACTCTGCGGACGAGGTCTTAACACTGGTTTGACGTCATCTTACCAAGTATGTGGCACAGCGAACCAAGAGCTACGCCGCAGGCAGCTATTTTGGAAACCTTCGTTTTCATGCCGCCATTCGCGCGTACTATTTTGCCGGTAATATACGCCTTGTGCTTGAGAAAATGTGCGAAAATAATTGCCGGTACATGCGGCCCCCACACGAGAATGCATTCGGCCCGAACAATATGACCACCCGGACCCGAGTCCATCTGAGGCCAGGAGCCAACTTTGCAGGATGATGCATATGCATGTAACCTTAGAGCTTCCGGACGATACGTATGTATACAACCTTGGAACTACCAGACGATAGGTATGTATGCATTTAAATTTTCTATGAGATTCCATGGTCCATAATCAGAGACATTGCCCACTGCATGTGAAGATTCCGGTATTCGGATAACGTCAAGGTATTGACCGAATTCCGCTGCATTGAGAAATCCTTAGAAGCATGCGATTAACGGTCGGGGAATTTAGACGATGGCAAGCTATAGTTGCCTATTGTCGGTTTGCCTAAGAGGCAAGGAGCGTATGTGTTGAGGTCGTTCTATCATACCGATTCACTCACAGAGGAACAGTGACTCTTCCAGCACGTTGGACACTCAATGCCAACGTGGCGCAACGCTGCTGTTCGACCTTGGATTTGATAATCGACCGCGCGACTGAAAACATTAACAAGGCGAACCTCGAATCGGTACCGCTCAATATTGAGAGCAGCCTTAAGTGGTCTGCCTTCCTCACAAATAGTCTCCGATGCCTGGAACAACCTGGAGCTCGTGATCGCTATATCGCGATCAAATTTATCCTTCCAGACCGCCCAGGCTTCTGTAGCCGGTCGGATTTCTTGGAGCGGCGTCTGGAAGGACTCGACACCGTTGTGGAAGTAGAAGGCTTCCTAGAACCTCGACAAGAAATCAGGCCCGCAATTCTTCCAAGCACCAACAGTCTCGATGGGTCGCAGCTCCTTCAGATCCTGTCGTATGCGTTGGGCGCAATGGTCGCCAAAGACGTTGATTTTTTGGACGAGATCGAAGCAGAACTAGGCAACCGTTTGTCCTTCCCTTGGATCTCTTCTACCCCTCCCCCCTTGAGGCGGATCGCTTACGTGAGAGGGAGATACAACATAGATCACAGTAAGCGCATATGGGAATCAGCCCGGACGCTAGGTATCGCTGTTGTCATCATCGACAAGGAAGGCCATTGGCTACAACACCCTGAATGGGCTCATCTGCGGGAAGCCTTCATTCCTGCGAATCTTGACCCGGACGAAGGTTTTGTCGACCGACTTGTCGATGCCATTCGAAACTACGGCAAACCGATACATGGTATCACTACCGTCAGTAACAAACGCATGGTCGGGGTTGCGCGAGCGTGTGAGAAGCTTGGACTGCCCACTTCACCGTCGGAAGCTTTCACCATCGCGGCAGATAAATTCAGATCGCGCGAGATCGAGCCACCCACGGACATCACTTCATTCCGGGTGCAAAACATCGAAGAGCTGAGAGCGCGTCTGTCTTCAAACCAGTTTGCCCCCGTTCAATACCCGGTAGTTGTAAAGCCCTGCATAGGCTGGGCTAGCGAGTGTATCTCCAAAGTCCATAATCAGGGTGAGCTTATCCAGGCGGTTGAAAGGGCGTCGGAACGACATCGCACGTCTCCCATTCGGCGTAGCGATGTTATGATAGAGTCATACGTCGACGGTCCCGAAATCGACGCCAACATTGTCCTCCTGGATGGCGAAATAGTGTTCTTTGAGGTCGCAGATGATTTTCCGAGCTTAGCAGATCTTACTCGCAACAAGTGGAATGACCCGTTCCAAGAAACGTCGATGGTTCTGCCGTCTCAATTGCCCCAGGATGAGATCGATATCATTCGGGCTTCTCTGCATCAGACGCTATTAAGACAAGGCTTCAAACACGGCGTATTCAACTGCGAGGGACGCGTGCGGCACTCTCGCATGAGATATGGCATCCGCAACGGAGAACAAGATCTCGTCGAGGCAGAGCCGAGTCAAGACGAGCCCAAGGCACCGAGTTTCTACCTCCACGAGATTAATGCCCGGCCCCCAGGGTACTATGGGAATGTCGCATCCAACATCACTTATGGCGTCGATTACTATGCCCTGGATATCCTATACGCCGTTGGGGACATGGAGCGATATCGTTCGCTGGCGCACCCTTTCGAGCGAGGGCCACAGTGGTGGCTAGTAATCGTCGTATTGCCGGAAGAAAGAGAAGGGATCATGGTAACAGAGGACGCATGTGGAGAATTTCTTGCAAAGCATGAGGATCTCCGGGCTTCGGTGCCGGATTACATGACTTGGAAAAGAGGGCAAAGTAGACTCGAGGGGCCCGGTGCTAGTCAATTGGGTTTTGTAGGTTACTTCTCCGTCATCAGTCGCAAGAATCGTGAAGAGGCTTTGTATTTGGCTGGTAGGATTAGGAAAGAGTTTGGTTACCAGCTTGCGTAGGGGGAGCTAGCCAATCGGTTTTCGAAAGTGGGCTTTACCTTGCACCTAGACCCACTGCAGGCCGTGTGCATTATCACAATGTCCCACGGTAGATTAACATGGTCATTGCTTTTATTCGATAGCCGCTAAGTAACGGGGCTGGCCAGTTTCCTGGGACCGCAGGCTGAGCAATCTGTATTGTTGTTGCCCCCACAGTTAGATAGATGAAGAGGGGTTACGCCAAATCCTCGCTTCGGATTTATTAATATATGGACCCGCAGCCCTTGCAGGCCCCGAAATATCCCGGACCAATGCAAGCCTTTTTGAATATACCGATGAGTGCGCGATCCTTCTGGCGAACGATAACAAGTCAAAATGGCCAACTAGCCAGCCCATGTTCAAGCTTACAAGCGCATGGTAGCTTATACCTGACATTATTTCAGAGACACTTCCTCAACTTAGCATCATAGCGAAAGAGTAAAAAGGTCAATAATAATCGCGGTGATGAAGCCGTTTGCTCGTCTTCTGTTTGAACCCTGAATGAGATTCCCGAGGCTACGGGTCACTTTCTTATCGTACGGTGTTGCCTAACGCGGCAAATTAAGCCGCACATGCGCCGGAGTTCATCTTATAGAGAGACCAATTATCGTCCAAGTCTGCTCGGGACGGTTCCACTATGCATACAGGTGCGTCTCGGTATACATAGGTATTGGTGCACCACAGGATGAAGTCCGAGCTGCATTGGGTCCCAACGGAAGACATTAGCCTAAACACGGGGAAGGCTCTAGCTCCCGTGTGATCTACGCCCGACTGAAACGCTGAAGCGTTTGCGGCTCCGAACCCGCACGACAATCTCGATTCGGTATCCACCTGTGGGGTTGATCTCAGGATGCCTAGGCAACATCTATGTATTGAAGGGATTGCCGTCAGGTCTAGCTCGGGGACGGAAGTGAGTGACGCAGAAATCATTCCAGTACAGCTGATCTTTAGTTCGCCCAATGAACTGTTTCCGAGAGCCACTGTTGCTAGCCAGGTCAAAGCACATGCTTTACCCCCGGAGTAATTGCCGCGACGGCGTTCAAAAACTGAGGGCAGCATCGGCACGCCGTTTTCTCTCGGCATCTAGGGGCACGGCCGCTCATCAAAGCTACTGGAACCGGATACCTGCCTGGTCCGATATCAGTGAAGAGAGCTTTATAAGCTACGAATGGCAGGTAAGGTGGTTGTGCCCACGGCTGGGCCACCTTATTCCGCTGATACCACTTAGACAAAGAACTCAATCCACAATGCTCCTCAGCTCTTTCAACTCATGCGAGAAGTTCTTCCTGAAGTACTCCCTCAAAACGGCACACAAAAGCTAGACCCTAGAACAGCAAATGAATTCATCGACGATGTCAAGAATGGGATCCAGCGGGCGCCCATGGCCATTAGACTTACCCCACACATACTCAGCTTGATGAACTGGTGCGATCCACTTCGGGATCCTCTGATACGCCAATTCGTGCCCTTGGCATCTCGAATCCTTCCGGATCACCCAAAACTCACTCTCGACTCGCTGGATGAAGTCGGGGATTCTCCGGTAAAAGGTATCATCCACAGGTATCCAGACAAGGCCGTATTTCTGGGTATGGTCCTGTTCCATTGACAACCCCTAAGCAATTGCTAATGATAAGAATTTTAGCGACCTCTGTATGTCCCGTGTATTGTCGCTACTGCACGCGGTCGTACACCGTGGGAGCAGACACCCAAGCCGTTAACAAGACACGTTTTCTCCCCATCCAGAAGAAATGGGACGTCATGTTTGATTACATCTCGCGCACCCCAAGCCTCGCGGACATCCTCGTCTCCGGCGGCGACGCCTATACATTGAGCCCGGACCAACTGCGCGCCATTGGGAAACGTCTCCTTGAAATACCGCACATCCTCCGGATCCGAATCGCTAGCAAAGGCGTGGCGGTTTGCCCGAGCAGGCTGATCGACCCGAAGGACAAGTGGACGAGCGTCCTGATCGATCTCGCGCGGCGGGGTAGGAAGATGGGGAAGAGCGTTGCGCTGCACACGCACTTCAATCATCCACAGGAGATCACTTGGATCACGAAGTTGGCAGCGCAGAGGCTGTTCGAGGAAGGTGTTGTGGTGAGAAACCAGACCGTGCTGCTCAATGGCGTCAACAACGACGTGAATACCATGAAGGAGTTGATCAAACAGCTTGCATCGATCAATATTCAACCGGTATGACTTGAACCCTCCTTTCGCATATCGGTGTCCGCTTTGACTCAAGCGCTGACTGCCAAAGTACTATGTATTCCAGAACGATATGGTTCGTGGGGTGGAGGGTCTGCGAACCCCCCTGCACGAGATTCTTGGGCTCGAAGCGGCGATCCGAGGCTCGACGGCGGGGTTCATGACTCCCAACTTTGTCGTGAATTTACCGGGTGGTGGGGGCAAGAGATTGGCGTGCTCGTACGACTCGTACGACAGGAGTACTGGGCGATCAACATTCGTATCCCCTGGTAGTAAAGATGCGGGCCGTAAATGGGAATATTGGGATCCGTTGTCTTCGCTCCCTCAAGCGAGCAATTAGCAAAATGACTTAATTGGAATGTTAATAGATACGCGGTACCGTAATCGTTCTGCCCACCGCACTGTGTACCCGTCTTGGTCCCAGCTTCTTCCTACAGGGTCTGTGTCCCTACTCTCTTCATCTAAGTGGGTGAGATTGGTGGTGCGTAAAAGACTGTGCGATGTAGTAATACTCTATATTCATCTCCAAAGTCCCTAATTATAGCTTCCGTTGAAGAACCTCGAGCCACTAGATACAGCCGACGCTTCCGCAATGACTACGTCGACATCTCGCTGCTGGTGGATCACGCTCTCGGTAAGCCCCGTAGTACTGGCGTGATCGCCGGCTATATTACCCTCGATTTCATTGTGGGTCGTCGTGGAGAGACCTAGGCCTCGTAACGGTGCATGAAGTACGCGCGGTGATTTACCGAGGCTCTTGTTAGACGATCGCCAAGGAGCCAACTCGAAGGCATTGTTTGAGCTATAGTTCCGAGGAATGCCGGAGTCGATAAGGCTAGACTGTAAGCTATCGAAGAAGGGCTTTATGGACGGTACGCAGGCCGTTATAACGCTAAGATGTATCGTTACCCTGTAGCTCAATTAGTACCTATATCTAGACTAAACTTGGACAAACTGACTGATTCCACAAGGTAGGTACGAGGTAGTTCCCTTTAGCGCGTTAGGAAATGTGAACGTATGCATATACGATGTTATTTGACTTACAGGTTGGATCATCACCGGAAAGGTATGGCCCGATGGCGCCGAGTCGCATTCCGGCGGTGACGCACACACTGGGTTTTTGTAAGAAAAGAATTGACGAATTTCATGTCGATATTACCACAGCCTAGCCCAAAACAACCCCAAAACGAGGAGTCTTTGCTGCCTTTCGATTTGGACCTTCCATACGATAAAAACAGGAACGAATGCAATGAAGAAGTCGGTTAGGATATTTATCGTTCCGTGAGCGAAGAGAAGACCCCCCTGGAATTTTTTGGTTAGTCCCACGCGCTAGGTATGGCGAGGGAACAGAGTGAACGCACCTCGCTAATGCAGTGGCTGTCAAAGGCTCTCATAGGTACTTGAGCTCCACATTGAAACGACAGAGAGAAGACGTATGAAATACACCACAATATGTTGAATACTACAAAGTAGGAGAAAGTGACCCCTGCCGTCTTGGAAGGGGTGATGTGGCTGATCAAGTGGATCAATGAAAGCTTGGAGAGAACAAATACGAAGATGGACAAGAGATCGGTTGCAAAGATTGTCTTGTGCGCTGTCAGTGATGGAAGGCTTGGATGCCCTGGGAGTATCATACCCTGTAATAAGAGCGTACGTGTTTCTTGTCGAGGGTGCTGAAGTGCTTTCCCAACCCGTATCGTACGGCTTCGCTGGCGGAGATGCTTTGGGCAATTGCGAAGCACTAGGATAGGCGCGTCAGGGCGTGTCAACCAGATGATGGGGCGGCTACGTATTCCGTACCAGGGCGGCCACAATCAATCCATTATCCAATCCGAACCGTCGCGCGGTCCAAGTCCGCAGAACGACGCGGACGAGGACAAACAGCACAGATATACAGGCAAAAATCCAGGTGGTGATGATGACATATGAACCGTGGTCGTCGTTGGTGATGACGCCGTATGGAGGATAGGTCCCGCCATGGTAGGGCGAAGACGGGCTGGCAGACGCCATGGATAGCTGGGGTTGGAGGAGCAAAGTCAAGACAAAACCGTGGCTGTGATTATATCGGACAATTGGGCAAGAGATGTAGGCAAATGTGGGCAGTCGAGTAGGCCCGTCACCTCGTCGACCAATTCGATCGACAGACATAGCTGCCGAGGCCGCGACGGGTGCTACGTTAGGTTCCGCCGTGTCGGGCCTGGAGTGGTCTGAGTCGATGCCAGAGTGATTGATGAGTGGACGGATGAACGGGGATCCAATCGTGGGCTAACCAAATGGGCCAACTATGTTTGAAAGTCATGTCTACGATATCAGGCATGTCGCGGCCTTTGACCGAAGCCCGAGTGCGAGAATATTCAGCTGGAGAGGATGTGAGGATGGAAAGGACGAAAAAGGTCGAGTATGGGCTCCAAGCGCAAGGTAGACGGGACGGGTAACGCTTCCTACGCGCTGCGGCTGCTACACCATGTGTTGGTCTCGATTGGCGAGGCGTTAAAACGGCGAATACTGTGGTTGCAGGGGTAAATATTGTCACTTGCCACACCGAGCAGTTCCCGCGGGTCCACTTAGGTCTAAAAGATGATTGGACGGAGAGTTGCTTCGTAAGAGATGCACCTAGTATAATTGGTCCTTTCAACTTTGTGGGGCTGCTCGGGGGGCGGGGCGACATTATTTATCCCTGCAACCACATTAGTAGTTGGTTGGGTTGCCCGTGGTGGTTGGTTGCCATACAGATGTTTGATGGTGGTAGTGTGCTGCGTACTACTGCGTGCGCGTTGCACCTTACTACTCCTGAGGTGTTCTCCCTCGCGTACGCGTTGCACCTGCCTTGCCCTAGCTAGCCGAAGACAGATGGACCGTCGCTGCTTCCACATCGGAGATAGACCTTCCGCATCTGGGATAAGCCCTCCGGCTGGCCATGCCAAGGCGGGTCGTTATCCGTCATGCCACGCGTCGTCCGATACTTATTGCCGTCGCATCCCCGCCAATCCCACGCACTCCCACGCCGCCCGAGGGACTGGTCCATATTTAACATTCATTTAATCATCATCAACGCCAACCCTCGATGTCCGTTGAGCAACCCGGAGGGCCCGTGCTTACGCGCTTCTGGTCGCATTGTACCACCTACCGCATACCTAGTCCAGCGGCGGATTCCTCGGCACAAAACTCCCCTCCGGTTCGCCCCAGCCTCCATCTGGCCAAAACCCGCCCCATTCCATCAATGCGCCTTATCGTCGATCTCGGCGCTCGCGGAGAATACGGGAGGAACCGCGACCGGCACCCTGGCAGCCCCAGCGTGTCAGCATTGCCATCCCGCCGGGATACTGCCTGCGAGTGTCTTTACCAGCCGCCCTGCCAGTGTCTTTACCAGCCGTC
Source organism: Darksidea phi (assembly GCA_030770425.1). Classification (NCBI taxonomy): domain Eukaryota; kingdom Fungi; phylum Ascomycota; class Dothideomycetes; order Pleosporales; family Lentitheciaceae; genus Darksidea; species Darksidea phi. The sequence goes on from JASJFT010000053.1 coordinate 188,361, forward strand.
CTGCAGGGAGATGCAACCCTGGGCCGGGGCCCGCTCCCTCGTCGTCGCCTTCTTCATTGCCCACCCACCGCTCTGCACCTCACCTCTGCCTTGGGTCCGTTACGGAAGACGACCCTCCATCTGACCCAATTTTGTGTTATTGGATCCATTGATTCGGCGCTTCTCACCACCACCACCTCGTGCTACCTCTGCTAGCCATTCCGACAGCATGAGTGTGGCTAGGCTCACGGCCAACGAGTTGAGGGAGAGGGTGCTGTCCAACACGGGAGCCGATGGACGCCTGAGGAACGAAGAATTCGATCTAGATGCGAGGGCGGTTGCCATTCTAAGCAAGAGGCACCAGATCAGCGTAAGTACTAGTCTCCACTTCAATCCCCAGCCATGGGAGACGGCCCTAATATGTGGATGCATGTAGAAAAACTTCGGCTTCACCTCTATGCTGAGCTTCTCTACAACCGTCCTGGTCTCCTGGGAAGCTTTTGCAATGTAAGAACTAGGGCCTAACTCCGCCTCACCGTGTCTTAACTCAGCATTCAGAACCTTCCAAGGTGGATTGATCAATGGAGGGCCCTCCGTACTAGTTTACGGATTGATCTTCTCTTTCTTTGGTTCTCTTGCCACCGCTGCCTCTATGGCCGAGATGGCGTCCATGTCAGTGTTCCAACAATCTTGACTGCCCATCGCCGAAGCGTCCATGACTGACGTCCCCGCTAGCTCTCCGACTTCAGGAGGCCAATATCACTGGGTCGCATTGCTGGCACCCAATCGTTATGCGATTCTCTTAAGCTGGTTCGCTGGTTCGTGCATTCACCATGATTCCCCTTGCGCTAGATGCTCTAACTGCCAGTAGGATGGATCACAGCATTCATGCGCATTGCTGTAACCGCTAGCGTCGCCTTTCTTGCCGCGACCATGATCCAAGGTCTGATTATCTTGAACTACCCCGATACATATCAACCCGAGCAATGGCATGGCACCTTGATGTACTGGGCTGTCACGCTTGTCATCGTCTTCATCAACATCTTCGGCATCCGGATCTTCCCTTACATTGAGACGTTGGCCCTGATCCTCCACGTCATCTTCTTCTTCTGCATTCTCGTGCCTTTGGTGCATCTCGCCCCGCGAAGCTCGGCCGACTTCGTCTTCAACACATTCTCGAACACTGGCGGCTGGAAAAGCGATGGCGTTTCTTGGTGTATCGGGCTCTTGACGTCAACTTACGCCTTTTCTGGTGTGGATGGCGCCTCTCACATGGGTGAGTAAACCAACATGGTCATCTGCTCGCCATATTACGACGGTGGTTGCTGTAGGCTAACAGGACGATGCAGCTGAGGAAGTCGACAATGCGGCAGTTGTGGTCCCCAGGACCATGATATGGAGCATGGTGGTGAGCGGAACGCTCTGCTTCGGCATGAGTATAGCAATTCTTTTCACCATGGGCAATATAGATGACGCCATGGAAACACCTACGGGATTTCCCATCATCGAGATTTTCTTCAATGCCACCCAGTCGTACACCGCCACCAATGCCATGGTTTCGGCTTTGATCATATCTATCTTTTTCTCCGGGCTCGGTCTACTCGCTTCGGCTTCCCGTCTCATATGGGCCTTCGCCCGCGACGATGGGCTGCCATTCCCCCGTTACTTCTCACACGTAAGCTGCACAATAGGAAAGCCTGGCGGCGAAGCTTACAGAGAAGCATAGGTCGACAGCCGATTCGGTATCCCCGTTCGTGCCATTCTGTGGAGTGCGTTCATCATCATGATCCTCGGGTTGATCAACCTGGGATCAACGACGGCGTTCAATGCCATGGTCTCGCTGGCCTTACTCGGACAATACACATCCTACGTTCTTCCAACCATCTTTATCCTTGCCCGTCGCATCCGCCCGGGGAAGAACATTCCTTACGGCCCGTGGGCGCTGGGGAAGTGGGGAATTCCTATCAACGTCTTTACTATCGCCTTCTCGTTTTTGACTATTGCGTTCAACGTCCTTCCTCCTTTCTTCCCCGTAACGGCAATAAACATGAATTATGCGGGGGTAGTATTTGGGGCTGCATTGATTATTTGTGCCTTTTTATGGATTTTCCAAGGGCAAAAACACTACGCGGGCCCGATCAGGGAGGTGATGATGAATGGAAATGTGCGGTCAGCGCTTGTAAACCGTGAGATTGAGACTACGCACGAGCACGTTGCGAAGCATGGCGAGTAACAACGGTCTGGGCCCTAGAAATATAGTTGCAAGCAACAGTAACAATGAGGTTTGTAGCATGTGTTTCGTCGTTCAACCGGGGCAAACTCTCGTCTTTACATTGGCACTATTCCTACATAGCGACCGGTCTAAGAGACACTGGACCTACACATATAGTGTCTATATAGAATGAAGAGTCAATACAATCTCGAGTTATGCCACTTCAAGTACTCGCTGGCATTCATGTGTTCGTATCTAGCCGGGTTCGAGGCGTCGACAAAGTACGGCAAAGGACCCAAGTCTGCTGTCGGCGGAGCGCGGTAGAACATGACCGCAGACCGCCGTTCAGGAACGACTCGGACCTCGGATTCAGCCACCACTGCATCTGACGGTGAAGAGCCGGACGGTAACCCGACACGATGGACAGCGGCACGCAGATAGCCATTCGTCCAGCGCTCGAGTGTGTCGGAGACGAGCAGCACCAGATCCCCTTCCTCCTCCACATCTAAGGGCGCAAAGGCGCCGTCCGCCGCGTCCCCTTCGCGGACCTGCAGTTCGAGCCCGCTGGCCCCAACGCCATCTTGCAGCAGGGCGCTCACAACGCCGAGGTCCGAGTGCGGCCAGATACGTCGCATCGCGGGCGCATTGCCATTGATTTGCGCATCATCATCATGGTTCGTTTGCGACTCAGCAGTGCTCCGTTCGAGCACGCGTTGCTCCACCTCTGGGTAGAAATTCAGGTTCAGTTCCGCGCCCGCGCCTCCCGCTGCTGGACTGCTGATTGCGTTCGCAGGGACACCTAGGCCTTCTTCTACGGCGGACACGAGCTCAATGCATGTGGAGCGTATTTCTTGGTACGCGAGGCGGGTGGTGGTGGTGAAATTGGGGAGGATGTCGGGCGCAAGCTGCGGGGTCGGGAAGTGCGTGTCATGTGGGGGGCCGATGGCGAATTGCTCGCGGGCGTCGAGGAGAGGGAGGGATGGTTGTTGTACAGGAGATGGCTCGGTGAGGGAGGGTTGAAGGTTATTGGTCTGTTGGGTGGTTGGCGATTGGGGGCGCGGTGGTTGAGACGGCGTAGCGGCGGCGGAGTTTGGGTCTCGGTTACGCGCAATTGCGGCGCGGGCAGAGTTCTTGTCGGAATTATTGGCGACAGGGTTTATATTCGGCTTGTGGTGGAGATCGGGCCTTAATATGGCTGTCTTCTCGTATGCCCATGGCGAATAACCCCTGGCGGGGGCTTCGCCTCCGGGATGGCGGACGGTGAGCTTCGTGGTAAGGGGGAGAGCGAAGAATTTCCGATGCTATGGAGATGATAGACTAAGATCAGAAAGCTGTCCTCTTGGTACCATGAAGGTAGAGGGATATTTGAGAACGATGGGGTTGTTAAGAGAGTCCTGGTGGCCTACATAGTCAAATAGCGCTTTGCGAGTGGTGGGGGAAACAGCGTGATTGCGCACCCGTGCAAAGCCATACTTTTTAAGATGTGAAACAAGCTCGGAGGCAAAAGAATGGCGAGCATGCGGCGTAGAAATGAGCTTGTTTGAGGAGAAGATAGGCGATGCGTCGAGCGTACAAGGCCAGCGAAACATCCTGGGCGATCTGCGAGTAGACGGCGTAGCCTCACGGCTTGCGAGAGGCACAGTAAATAACGGAAAGGTATGTCTAGGCTACCATGTGTACAACACAGACCCCCCACGCGTTGCCGCAGGATAATGTCCCACCTGCAGGTTGCTTACCCCGCTTCCACATGTCCAATGGCAGCTGCCTGCCCAAATGAATGCTTTGCATCTCTTCCAAGACTCGCCTCTTCCTACCACTCTCCCCTTTGTGAGCACTTTTTAGTTAGCCAAAAGATCCCGTCATAATGGCCAATCCCACGGCCAAAGTAAGCGTCGCCTTACTCTCCGACGAAGACATCCCTACAAGCTTCCAGATCCTTTCTAAGAGCTTCGGCCACAACGCCCCGTTTGTGGACATCTATTTCCCCGGGCACGACACGCCGGCGGGCCAAGAGCAGGGTACCAAGCGCCTGGCCGCATGGAAGCGCAACTCCGACTCGACCTTTCTGAAGGCAGTCATACGGACCGGCCAGGGCGACGAAGAGCGCATCATCGGCTTCGCTGTCTGGACGTACATGAACGAAGCGCCGTCTGCGGAGCTGGAAAAGCTGGAAAACGTCGCTGAAGTGTGGCCCGACGAGCAGGATCGCGAGTTCATGACTCGGCTTTGGAAGGACTACGTTGTCCCACGCACCAAGGCCATTGAGGAGTCGCAGGGCAAAGGCGTTTACGGTGAGTTGCGCGCATCGAAGCCGAGGATACGGAATGTGCGCGATGGGACGCTTACGTGCTGAGCGTAGTTCTCGAGTTGCTTGCGGTTCATCCGGAGTATCAGCGTTTGGGCGCGGGTGCGGCCCTTGTCAAATGGGGAACCCGAGCTGCGGATGAGAAGGGATTGAAGGTATTGATATTTCCTTTTCTGTTCCCTCTACTGTGTCGTGGACTAATGATACGATTTCGGCAGTCGGTCGTCGAGGGCACGCCGGTCGCGCGACGACTATACGAGCAATGCGGTATGCGGGCACAGATTGAAGAAATGCGGTTCGACGTCGGAGATGAGTTTAGTGGAAGGCGGAAACCAAAGCTTATATTTCTAACGAGAGATCCCGGGTCTTAACTATCTAGGTATGGGTATGGGGAGTTTAGTTCTGGATATAATAGTAGAATAAATATTCTCCTTCTCTTCTCTTTCCCTTCTTCTTCTTCTTCTTCTTCTTCTTCTTCTTCTCTTATAATTTTTTGTTTCTAGTTGAGCAGGTAGCCGGTCACATTTCCTACTCTCAGGTTTGGTAGGCTACCGTCGCTACCGCTTAATAGTATGGTATACGGCACGCCATCTTCCATAAGGCTCGGAACATTATCCTACAGTGTACACTATACTCTATAAGTATTTTCTATTACTTATCTATTCTTAGAATTTATTAAGCTTAACTCGGAACAACGGTAGACGAATAGCGCAGGGGCGTAGCGGAGACCGTTCAACGAACGAACTACTCCGTACCCGGAGTTATGTCAGTCTGGACCATCAATTTGAGTTCGTCGCAAAACATGGATGTCAATAACAAGGAAGGAGTGGGTACATAGACACAAGATTGAAGCTCAATGCGTGTTGCTGACGCGATGGGCGGGCAGATTTTCTCTCCGCCACTAACAAAAAGCGGAGGGAGGCGCCGAATCCGGGACACGCGGTTTGGCGGGGTGTGCATATCCCAGCCCACCAGCCGTCTCCTTGCCTTCTCTAAAAGTCACCAGCAAATACTTACGCCTAATCGAAGCAAAGCACAACCTAATCGCTGCAATCCTCGTTAGAAATAAACATTTTTACTAGGGAGTTACTAAGCTGCAACGAGAGTTACTGATAACGCCACGCCCCCATACCATCATCACCTGCACTCCTCCGACGTTGGCATCATGCGCGATTTTTTCGCGCTTGTAGTGTTCTTGCTTTTCAGAGCTGATGCCTGGGCGATTGAATCCCTCGACTTTAATGCGGCAGATGCATTGCTTGATAACGGCGTCAATGTTTCGAAAATCCCCGCGTTGGCTGGCCTAGTGACACACCCGTCTCCAAGTGCGTGTTCGATCGCAGTAAGTACGACAGTGAACCAATCTGTGCATCCATCGCTTTGTTTAGTGCTTTGGCCTAAGACCTACGCAGTGCTCATCCCTGCAATTCCTTTTTGGTTCGCTGAATGTTATCATTCAAGGCGCATCTGCCTACGACGCTTTTACGAGCTCGTATTGGTCGATGCAGCAAGCAGCTGTTGACCCGCACTGCATCTTCAAGCCTACCAAGGCCTTGGACGTTTCAACTTCGGTGTTGATCTCACGGTTGACACAGTGTCCCTTCGCGGTGAAGAGCGGTGGCCATGCAGCATTTGCCGGTGCGTCTAGCATCCAGGGTGGTATTACCATCACCTTGGAGCAGATGAAAGCAATTACACTATCAAGCGACAAAGAGATTGCGAGTATTGGGCCTGGGAATATATGGCTCGACGTTTACACCAAGCTCGAGAGCCATTCTCTTGCTGTCATCGGAGGGAGGGTAAGAAAAAGCAGCGCTATCATTCATTTGCGCAAGACTGACCCGTATGTAGGTCGCAGCCATTGGTGTCGGTGGCCTCACTCTTGGTGGAGGCATATCCTTCTTCTCCAATCAGTACGGCTGGGCATGCGATAATGTTGCGTCCTTCGAAGTGGTGACTGCATCCGGCCTAGTAATCACCGCGTCTCCAACCAGTTTCTCCGACCTCTACTGGGCTCTCCGTGGCGGTGGAAATAACTTTGGAATCGTCACAAAGTTTAACCTCGAAACAATCCCACAAGGGCTTATGTGGGGAGGCGGCCGACTTCACACCGAAAACCAATTCCCCGACGTCATCAATGCCTTCTACAACGTTGGTATGAACTCCGCCCGTGACCCAGCAGCCGCCCAGATCGTTTCCTTTGCATACGCTCAAAGCACCAGGTTCGCTGCCGCTGATCTTCAGTACGCTAAGCCTGTCACAAATGCCTCTGTCTTCTCCGAGTACTTTGCGATCGATCCTATCCTCGACACGACGAGAGTTCGCACCCTTGCCGACCTCACCATCCAATTCAACGCCAGCAACCCCAGCGGCCTCCGCGAGACGTACTGGACCGCGACATACAAACTCGACAAAGGCTTCATCAAATTCATCCAGGAGACATTCTTCAAGGAGATCGCTGCTATTTCCGGCGCTGCTGCGCTCGTACCCGCAGCTACCCTGCAAGTAATCACCGTGCCGCAACTCAATAACATGGCGAAGAAGGGCGGCAACCCTCTTGGACTCTCACCATCTTCCGGTCCACTTCTTCTGCTGAATCTCAATATGATGTGGTCAGATATAGCAGACGACGCGAAGATCCTAGAGGTGAATTCAAACATTGTAAAGAAGACGACTGCGGAGGCAAAGGCGAGGGGCTTGTTTAACGATTACATTTACATGAACTACGCAAGTCAGTTCCAGGCTGTGGTTCCAGGATATGGGTCTGCAAGCCAAGCGACCCTGAACAAGGTAGCGAAAAAGTATGATCCGACGGGGGTATTTCAGACGTTGGTGCCGGGCTATTTTAAATTAAATCGGGCGCCAGATGCGAATGCGCTGTAACTAACCGCGTTATATAGAGTATATAATCGAACAAGATTCACTACATTATAAGAATAGAGTTGTCGGCTTTATTAAGAATAACGTATAATACTCTTCTAATAAAGAATATATTATAGGATATTAAGTTAGTAGTAGATTATATTTCTCGCTACTCTCGAGTCTAGTAGACTCTTTAACTGTTATCCATATTATATAGCTTACACTCTTTATACGACTTGGACTGTTACCCTTTAAAATTAGGATTATTTTAAATTACAAAGATTATTTCTCTTATCGTGCGATCGCTATGGTAAAATAACTGCTATTATTTCTAGCCACAACATGGACAGCTAACATGGCTCGGACGCTTGTTGTTTCGCTCCTGTATCTCTCACCTACCATGAACAATAGTACAGTGCAATCGTCCAGTAACCGGTAGCGTAATCGCTGGACATACAAAAAGTACATAGGTTGCATTAGGTCGATATCATCGACTTATAAGAATTTGCTATCCTAGTTCCTTTCAATGCAAGTATCCACTGACCCAGAATCTTACTTTACATCTTATAATCAGTGTAGGCAATAGATTCACAAATGCCCTCTGCAGCATACATCGTATCAGTAGTGCTCACCAGTCTGGTTTTCAAAAGGGCAGAGACGCTGGGGTTTTATTTCTAAGTTGAGTCCGATTCAATTATCCTAAAACTATTGCAAATCACATCGTATCTTGCCTGGAGAAGCCTTGTTACACACTTAGCTACGAGCCCACTTCCATGCCCTTCAAACTCCACCTTATCCTCCCAATCTTTCCAACCCCAAACAACCATAACTCGTCTAATTCCACTCCCGCAAACTGCACGTTGTTAACGACAAAATCAGTTTGAATCCTTACAAGCAGTTCGCCCCATTGGCTTAACACATCAACCCCAAACCCAGCTGCTCCCACCAAGAACCCATTTCCAGCAACATGAAAGCCATCATCTCCGAACTCCTCAGGGTACCATATAGGCCGCTTGTTGACCAAGTATTTCCCAGCCGGTGATTCAACCATGTCAAATGCGTAAAGCGACTTTGGCGCTGTGGCGTCCCAGGTGTACCGTGGAAGAACATCAAGATTTTCGAAGGTGTATTTGGTTGGGCCAGTATCGGTAATGTACAACGTTTTCTCATCGGGGCTTATTGCAATGCCATTCGGGATCGCGATGTCGGCCTCTACAACACTGACCGCCCCAGTGGATGGACGAAAACGATAGGTCTGCTGATGCAGGACGGGTCGGAACTGTGTGAGATTTAGCGCAAAGCCGTAGTCGGGGTCCGTGAAAAAGATATCACCGGAAGAATCGATGGCGAGATCATCCGGGCTGTTGAAGCGTTGACCGAAGTAATTGTTCAAGATTGGCCCGGTTTTGCGTGTCATCGGATTGAGAGTGTATATGCCAGGTGCTTGCTCAATATTAGTGCCATTGATAGTGACATCGCCACCAGCCACAGCCCAGTAGACCGTTCCATTGAAATAGCGGCCTCCATTCACGGCATAGACAGGCGGGTTCGGGTTGAACGAGGAAATTGTGGGTGGCGTGTTGTTCAGGTTGATGATGAGTTGTGAGAGATCATTCTGCACGAGCGACGAAACAATGATGGAATTCAGCTCTGGCACGTAGACTGGGGCTTCGTGGACGTTGTCTGTGACGCTGAAGACAGTTTCGATATTTGGCGAGTGGCCTAAAATGTTTAGACCTCGTTCCTGGTCAAACACGACAAATGATGCATCGCGCACGAGGGAAAAGGAAGTATCGTCAACAGAAGTATTGCTGAAACGATCCAGAGGGTTGTATGAGCCGTTTAGGGAACTGGGCCTCGAAAAGCCGGCTGGCATTACCGCCGCGTAGTTATCGACGCACACTGTATTTGTAAGGTTTGATGCATTCGGACATCTTGCGGCTAGAGGGTGGTTCGGAATTGATTGAGCGACAGTAATATCAAGAATAAATACGAGCAGCAAATGTAGAATAGGCATAATTGCCATCATGTAGGTCACTTGGGCTTGGTGCATTTCACGTTTGCCCTGGATGCTCGAATATATAAGTTGGGCATCGGATATACGTGAGCGAGTGATCAAGCACGCAAACAAGATATCGACCCAGTTACAATGGCGCATGAGAAACCCTCATTCTCAGCATCTCACTAATAGCGCGGCACGGGACCTCTGCTGACTATGATTATGACGATTATGAGCACACAGACCTCGGTGCGCCAGCGTTATGTTTTCGTGCTCTCTACTTAGTCAGCAGATTGTCATATAAAGTAGAGATGGCAGGACTCTTCCACACGACGTGAATAGTCTTCCCTATAGCAAATGCCAATTTAAACCTTATCCAGAATATAATACGCCTAACCACCCCACTACTACCTGCTTGGTAATTCAACAGCAATAGCCATCAGCTGATATGGTGATCCCGTGGACATCAGCAGCCACAATTGCTGGTCTTACAACAGCAGCAGCCACAAATAAGCTTGGATAGCTAGTAGAATGTTCCTACACCCAACATAGGAATTCCGGACGAGTTTCCGAGCAATCTGGATTAGTTACGCTCGGAAATGTTAAGCATCGCGGATATAAGGTTTTAAAATTATCCTGAGTACAGCTACATGTTGTTGAAGAATATATAACTATAATGTAGAAAGATATGAACAGATTGCAACTTGATGCAGATTAGGGTACTCCCCACCCTTGACCTGAATATTCTTTCTTATCTACACTTATTATCCCCTAAGCTTTAGGGAGATTATGAACATGATGCATAATCCATTCAAGGCCATCATGTCTTACGTCTCCCTCCTGCTCTTCCAAAGCCGGAATCAGCTGCGATCCTCCAACACAACAGAGAGGAATCTCACAAGAGCGTACCACGACCGTAGAAAAAGTCGAAAAGGTTTCGGCTCCTCCATTCCATTCAAAATGTTGAATACTCGGCAATGGTGTATTGAGCCAACGCAGATGCGTCTATGAGTTCCATGCAAGCCTTTGCGGATTCATCCCTTCGAACGAAGCGTCCAACGCTCAGCATCATTGAATAAGGCGAAAGCAACGTCGTACCCAAAGCTAGCGCAAGTCTGTGTTATGCTTTTCAATTGCAAAACATGATAGCCTATGAAATGGACCTGTAAATAATGCAATAAGGAAGCAGGAAACTTAATTTGACAACAATTCCGGAAGCAAAACGCTATTAACTATTACATTGTATTAAAAAGGAAAGACCCTCGAATCCCGTCGTTGGACAGGCTATGCAAAGTATTTCCGGACACTACACGCTTGCAGAATCCATACCCACCGGTGAACACTGGCGTATCAATTCGTTTTCATTGCATAAAGCTTCATCGTTTCCATTTGGTCCACTGAAAACCACGCGGCGCATTTGGCTAGTTCGTACAGTCGAAGCCTCGGATGAGACTTCCTCCAACGTTCGCCTCCGATGAACCCGGTAAAGTGCCTCAAAAGTTGGTGAGCATGCCACTCGAAGCCTCTGTAAAGGCCGGAATCGGCACGAAAACATAAGTTTGTCAAGCTTGCAGGGCGCACATCTACGAGTGCTGGAGCTCTGGTGTGATTCCATCCGAGGAGAATGGCAGGAGACATCTAGACAGACACTAAGACATGGAAGTTCTGAAGTGAGCAATTGTGAAGGATGAAGTTGGATGTATTCACGAATGATCAACCGTGCCAGGCCGTGTGTCTTTTGACCAAACCTTGCAACTAAATCTGAGGTGTGTAAGGGTGTCTTTGACGGTCTCGAGCGAAGAATGGAGAACTCGACAGTCAAGTTGATCACCTTAGTTCCATAAATAGTCGAATGAAAGATCAATTATTGGCATCATTGACGACAACACCAAGCGGAACGATTCAGAAGAGACCTGCGATTCTTGTAACTATAATGTGCTTAAGGATGATGTGTTGGGCGTGTGATTAGACCACACAAAGCTTCTTGTGGTAGGCAGGTCGGGCATGCTCATAACTACGGTTTCGAGAGCCGGAAAGAGAAAGAAGGGAAGATATACTAGAGGGCCCAGATCATGAGCAATCCTCCCCGTGAGAACAGCCCTGGGGTCGAGCTGCTCCGGGATCTTCAGTTCAATGCACACTGATTTGATTTTCCGGAATCCTGGTATCTCAGAACAAACGGGATTGCGCACCTTACGGAGCAATTTTTCGAAAGGAACTTATTTCCTCGGACGACGTCAAGGCTCAGCGTAATGGATGTTATGTTCGGGCAGACGAGCAGGAGAAGAGCCACTATGGCGTCTAAGCGGTTCTCTTTCAGAGAAATCTTCCACTTTGCGCTCTCCGGAATTTCAAACGTGCGCAAAGCACCTTCGAAAAGCTCGGCGTGCGGCTCCAACGGCGGGGGTACTTGAGGCTTGAATCAACCGACCTGCCCGGAGCGATATCCCACGGCCTGAAGATTTACTACAGAGATAAAGCGCGCATACTGCGGATGGCCTATAATTGTCCGAAGTAGGAGGTCGATCCGCGGAGAAGTGATGGTTGGGCACTGTGATGAATATCTTGCGGATGCGGCGTTGCCCTCCCAAACCATGGTTATGTTTTTGAAAAGAGCTTCAAGAGTTCCTATTGGAATGACTTTGCATGATTTTGACAAGTTGGACAAATCCTCGCGTGCGATATGCTGGACAACATTGTCCATCAACTCTCGTAGGAGCGCTGCGAGCGAGAACGCTATCTCCGACATCCTGGGCTCCTTGGCCGTAGCTCTACCGGAAATGATAGGAAGTGAAAGGGATAAATCCGCGATCTAGTCGTCATGATATATCGACTCGACGATAGGCATGCAGTATCCGCTGTTTGAATGTGGCGAAAAAGAGCGAACATAAACAAGTCGCAGGTGCTACTTGTGAAGACGGCCGCTCAGCCCCGTTCATCCTACGTGAGTCCCGCGTAGATGCGCAGAACGCATAAGCTGCCACTATAAGAAGAAGGGTATGGTAAAGATTCTGTCACACTCTGACATTCGTTGTCCTTTTTCTTAGCTCGGAATCGCGCGCACGGACCGCGGCATACGGACCGTAAAACTTCTGAGACGCAATGACGTCGAACGCGAGAGATATACCTAGAATAGTCGTTTTAACGTGAAAGAGTCTCCGATTTGTATGGTCTACCATGTACCCACTCAAATTCATTTAGTCAGCCAGCAATTACCGCGGGCGTGCCAAGGAACAATCTATCCGCAAACAACAAACAACCCTCTACCATCAACACCACCGAAAGATACCATACCTCCTCCCTCTCCTCGCCTTTATGCCCGGAAAGCGCACAGCACCTGAAGAACCAGACGTCGCCCGCTCATCCCCCAAGCGGGCGCGCTGCGCTCTTCCGAGTTCTCTAGCGTCGCACTCACTCCAACAAATCCACTGTGAAGCTGTATCTCCCCTCTTACCTCCAGAGGCAGAGGCCGTAGACGAAGAACTCTTCCGTTTTTCCATCGACACCCAGCTGGAGCCACCAGAGACTGCTGGATCTCCTCGATTTCGAGCTTCCTCTACCCCGCCCGCGAACGACCGCGTCACCGAAGCGCCCTCCATCGCACGCGCAAGTCTTACAAGCGAGAATCTCGAGCTCTGGGACACGTTACATCCCCCAATGGCACAGTATACCGCAGTCAGCGAGGCCTCTCTTTCCGCCGAACCCGCCGAGGACATCGACAAGCGGCAGGCAGCATATGGCATATACATACATCGCGGCGATATCCCGGAAACGCTGCGAAAACACATTGATGATGTTATTATGGACATGCAAAAGCCAACTACACCGTCAGCGGCGCGGCTTGCCCGGAACTCGACGAGGGCGCGCGGTATGAACGAACCGCAGGGCAGAGAGCTGCTCGGGAGGGATCTGCTTTTCAAGACAGAGATCGACGACGGTGAGGAGCTTATTCAGGTCCTTCCTGAGGTCATCTTCGCCCGCCACTGGTTACCTGTGGCACCGGAAAAACGGGTGGAGAGACAATACGGAGCCCTCGAGCAACCACGGCCCGATCATGCCGTCGGCTACATTACCCAGCAGGATGCACGCTCGATGAAACCGCGTTCAAAGCCAGCGTTCGATCGGTCAGAGGAGGACAAGATTGCAAGGAACGCTGCTTTCGCGTTTCGAACTAGCCATATCATAACTAATATATGACAGATACGCGTTGACTACCCAGATGCACTTCCCATTCCTCACCTGCCAGTGGAAGAGCCAGAAAAGCGGAGAAGGCCACTATCATGCTTCGTTACAGGGTGCTCGAGACGGAGCAGCCATCGTGCGCGATCTCCATGATTTCTACCGAGCCGCACAGCACACGCCGTCGATCGTCGACACGGCACATTTCTCGCTAACTACCGACACCGACAGTGCGAAACTTTGGGTGCATTGGCTTGAGACCAAAGAAGATGGAGGGGCGGCCTATCATATGGAGCTCATCAGTCAGGCCTTCTTGAGGCCGCTGACATCCAAAGATACCGCAATGGTCGACATGCGCAAGATGCTCCGCAACATCCTTGAGTACGCTGTTAGCGCACGGCTCAACAACATCAAAGCTGCCATCCCCAATCTACCACTTCCTCCACCGCTGACGCGAAGCCCGAAGCGTGGACAACCAAAGAAGTTAATGTCCTCGTCCGACACGGTGACCAACCCTGCAGCGCGAGTGGGGCGTCCGCTCGCCACTGCGCCGAGATTCGATGCGCCGCTACCAGCACCGGAGCCGTGGTCTTCGCCACTCAAAAGACAGCGAGAGGAGTATTAGTAAGGGGTGTCTCCTTACAACTTGCTACAAGTATCATTACGGCCGCGGCCTATTCAGTTGCACTCCCATTGGTGGCAGCGCAGGGCAGGTTACGTCGATCCTCTGATTGGTGTGGTTCCAAGCACCCCTTAGTTCGACATGTATCAGAACCTATACTTGTAACTGAAATATAACATGGCATGGTCTAATACTGATTATTAAACCTTTGAGCACTCAAGTGAACAAACTATATAACCCCATCACACAAACACTGCTCGCTCTGATTCCATGCCAAAGCGACCGTACCACGCGCCAAATGTCGCACCTGCAGGACGAAGGAGCTCATTTTTATGGAGTCATACAAAACTAGATACAAATATGGGTTTTTTTTTGGCGGGTTTGTTATAGATCCTTCGCTCAATATTTAAAATAAGGTTACTAACTATTTAAAAAAGTAAATATAAAAATTCTTCCGGTATTTGAGTTAGGCAGGTAGAGGCATGGGCAGAAGTCTGGATAGTAACTCAATAACAACGAGCTCCTTCGTACCCGGGCACTAACATAGCGCGGAGCGATTACGTACACGAACGGTCTTCCTGACGCTCCTCACAATAGATAATCTCAAAGAGATGCCCATCTGGATCCTCGACACTTCTCGAGTACAACCCCCACTTGTCCCCGTCCGGTACCATATTCGGACCCCGCTTCCCCCCAGCCTCAATGCCTTTCTCGATCAAGGCGTCCACCTCTTCGCGTGATCCCGCCGACAGAGTCACAATAGTCTCGGTGGCGCTGGGCGACGAAATTGTCTTTCCAGAAGGGAGCCAGGTGCTGAACATTTCGTGTGTATGGTAGCCGAGCTGGAGATGGTCGCCGTATCCGAACATGGCCGATTTGCCTTGAGAGCAGTCGAGTTTGCTCTTGGTAAGGCCGAGCGCAGTCGCGAAACGGGCTGCGGCGTCGATGTCGGCAGCGGGGAAATTGATAAAGAAAGTTTTTGAGGAACCATGGTTTCCGAAACTAAAATTACAGTCTTGAATGAAATGGGAGGAGCTCTGGCGAGCGAAGGTTGTGGGTTCTGAGAGGATTGGGGAGCGGATTGCATTTTATGGTCGCCTGGATCCACTTCCCATTTATACATCTTCATTATTCTATCCTGAGCTCCTCGTTCTCTTCATCCCGCCTATCTCGTGTTCTCTTCTTGGACTGCGTCACTCCGCCGCCCTTCCCCTTCCCCCTCGAAACCAATAGGGACCGACAGCGAGCTCGACGGGCCAACGAGACGCCGTGAAGCAAACCACGATCCACGTCTTCCAAGCCCAAGTGCGCCTCTTTCCAATGAAGTTAACGATTATATTGCATTTGAGGCGCGCTTGGCCACGCGTTGAGTGAGTCATCGCGTTGACCCGAGGGCTTGGCCGACGCGCCCCGTATGCGTGGGCACGGGGTTGGAGGATTCGGCTCCAGGCCGAGTTTAAAATTGGTTAGCGGGTTTCGCAGAGGCTTGAATTGCGGAGCAAAGTTTGCGAAAAGGTGCCAAGAGATCCCCGGACTCATGAATACGACAAATGCGAAGGAGCGCATGTTGTGCACGGAACTGCACATACTGATCATACTGTTTTAGAAAGCTAACATTATTCGCCCCAGAGAATTTTATATTAGTGATCTCTGCTTGGAATTTCCAAAATACGAGCTCCTTCGTAGATGGACAGCCTGGCCTACCAAACACCGCGAGCACAATACCCGCCCTCAGCAACTTACCTTTAGAGGTCACTACCTTATATCGAACGCTCCAACGATTAACCTCGTAAATAACTGTTACCTATAGTTATATTTCCCCTAATAGCGAAGAAGTATGATACCCTCATGACGTCCGCATAGAAAAGTACCCTAGCCTCAAATTACCCCATACCACATCCAGTGGACATTGTGTGCTGGAGTGGAGCCAGCAACTTTTGCTGCATTTTCGCAGCCTCGTCGGTACCCTCCGCCCTCTTCGCAGCCGAGCTCCCAGAAGTACTGCAAACACAAGCGACGTCGGCGAAAGTTCCGCCTGTATGGCTGGGGCCGCGGGTTTGGTAAAATGGAGGGACCGAATTGTCAATCTCAGGCTCCCGAAGCTTGCTGAAGTTCCGGTCGTTTTCGTCCACAGCATAATTCGACTTGCCAAAGCCATCAAAGCGGATCTTCCATGCTATATGGAGTTAGCAATGTCATTAACACCCACACAAGATTAGCTTGCGCGGAGGAAGGAAGGTATAACTTACTGTTAGGGAACGGAATCATCTCATCCCACTCTGCAGTGAGATACGTCTCTGTTGCCGGCTGCAGGACCTTTTTGGTATATATATGCTTGGTGGCTTCTGGACTCTTGATCAACATAACCTGCTTTGCAATGCTCTCGATGCGCATCGGGGCCATGTAGTTTGTGTAACCCTCATTAGAAGCGTCGAGCCTGATCTTCTTCACTCGGCCCTGAGTATCGTGCCCCCGACGAGCGTTCCTCATCTGCGCAAACATCTTAATCATTGCTGTGACACCCATCCTAGCGATGTGCTTGGGCTGGTAGTCGGCGAACTGGTCGTCTGCTGCGGACTTGTGACTCAATGGTTTACCCGTATTGGCATTGCGTATGGTGGCATTCGCCTCAAACTGTTGGATGCCATTAGTCATCTGTACTAATTGAACATTGTTTTTGAAGATTCCCATAAAACTTACAATGTCTAAAATGATCGGATGGTCTTGTTCCACCTTCAACACGATGTTCTTGTTATCATCTTCGTAAGTCTTTGTCGCGAGCGCTACGCGGACCAAGGGAAGCTTGACGCTTCTCCGTTTAGCGTCTTCCACGAGTCCCCGAAGTTTTTCGTCGCTCTTATCATCATTCTTGAGTGCGAGCTCCTGCACTGTCGGCCATATCGGTGTGCCGGTTCGTTGCTTGAGCGGATCTTTATGCGGGTTCGCGACATCGTACATCTCTTGGAGAAAATGGTTGAGCACGGAGGTGAACTAGACTCCATTAGCATACCTAGACTGGGTATATAAAAGACCTGGGGCGCTTACCGCGAGCACCGAATTGTAAGCAGCGTTGAGTCCCACGAACACCATTATGGAGGCCGCTACCTGCCGGTCCGGTACATGCTTGAGCACTCGTTTTGCCACCTCGTAGCCAAGTTTGGTCATGGCATTTTCGTCTTTCCTCGTTCCGACCAGACATCGTGTTATCTTCCATCGGCTGACTTCACCAATACTACCATCATTGAGGACTAGACCGTGCATAGTCTCCATCGACTTCTTGAATGCTTTGCGCCGCTTCAAAAGCTTCGTCTCGTCGGCGTTGTAAGACAGAAAGACCTGACAGTTTGTGATATGCTGGTAGATCTCATTCTCTGAGTGAGGCGCTTTCGGATGCTTCGCACTACGGATGAGATGGCCGAATCCGAGGAAGTCAGCCACGTATTTGGTCACCACTGGAATGGCAAAACTAGAAAAAGGTTAGTGGTAGAATGCGAGCACATGGGTATTAACTTACTCTCTAGTGGCATCGATTTGGAAAGTCGTGTTGTTCATGGAGATGGACTCTCGTTTGAGAATGTACCGCATCAGGTCGGCAAAGTATTCCTTGATAGCCACAAAATCTTCCTTGACATCAGGCAGCGATCTGGAATCTGGCTGGGATCGCTCTAGCTTGAGCATACCCCAGAAGCATTCCGGAAAGTTGGCTTGGTCCTTCATTACTGGATGCTGGAAGTTTGATGGGTCATTCAGGACAGCTCTGATCTTGTCGGGGTCGGAGAGGTAAATAGGCTTCCATGGCTTCTGCGGCACCGATCGGCTGACGTCGTATATAGGCGTGCCATTTAGATCGGTACTGGTGGGCTTCGCCGACATCCTGAACTCCGGAGCGTATCCCTGCTCAGCAGCGAATTTTGCGTTCGCTTGTCGGGTATAGAAGGGATGGAAGAACTGGATTGAATTATATGGAAACCATTCGGGGAATGCACGCTGGAGCAGTCGGTGGAAAACAGAACTCTTGCAGGTGTCGTTGTCGGGGGTGACCTCTTTCATACCCCAGGACGTCAAAGAGTTCGTGTTCCAGTCGCTCGTGTAGAAGCGATCCGATCGTACGAGAGTGATGGCATCGGAGAAGATAGCAGCCCAGAGCGCAGAGTCCACGTCGCTGGGGCCGGGATCGAGTCCCATTTTCGCGTCTGATTCGCAGAAAACACCCGGGTATAGTTCCACCTTGTCTGGATGGTCATACAGATCTCGCAACGCATTTTGAACTTCGACGTTCTTGGTGATGCTCTCAAAAGTTTCGTGTCGGGGCATGCCGAAGAAGTCTCGGAAGTCGTTGAGTGTGCCAATTTCCCACTTCCGGGCTTGTATAATGCCCAAGATCTCAACAGGCTTTAAGCACTTTGGTATATTGCGTGGACCAAAGTTGGATATTGGATCATCCATTGCATTTGTGAGAGCGTCGATCATTTGCTGGTCATCGAAGAGGCCTGTGATGGGATCGCGACTGAAATCAAGCCTTGGGTCGTAATCGGGTGCTTCAGAGTTCTGATGCTGAATGCTGATGCCGAATTCTATTTCCCATGGTTGCTTTGGGTTCAGATTCTGGATAATGGCCACTTCTTTCATCCTCTCACCAAACTTCTCCATCGTGACCTCGTCCGGATTAGGGATTTTCAGCATATCCTTCATGTACTTCTTCGCGTATCCTTCGTCATGCACGGAAATGGCACAATGAAACCTGTAGAGTAGGTTAAACTCGACCGTGACTTGGTTGCCGATTCCACGAGACACGTTGTGGTGGTCGATATCCAGTCGAGGGTCTAGTGTGAAGTTGGTATTCCATTGGTGAAAACCCATCAACGCTCTCAGATAGTCGTGAATGGCCACTTGGATATACATGCCGCAGGTGATTAGGCGAGCAGTGTTGAAGAGATCGTCATCCAATTTATCCCACGCAGCGCGATAGCCGACTTCAAACTGCTCGCGAGTAACCATGTCTTTAGTCGGACTGCATTTGGCGATGTACTCATCTTCAAGAACACTTTCCGAAGCTATGAGCTCTGAGTATTGCTCGGGGCAGGCGACTTTGTAAGCGCTTAAGTAAGCGCCTTTGATCTTTTTCTTCTTCTCTTCACCGTTATATTTTTCATTCTTTTCGATCGCTTTAATCGCTTGTTTGAGCTCTGACGCATTCAATGCGAGCCTGATAGCATCATTGATCTGTTTCTTCTTTTCGTGCTCAGAGAGGTTGGATTCCTTGTTGATCCTCTCCATCTCCTTCTTGAACTTTTCCTCAATGGTTCCAGGCACCATATGCTCAGGCTTCGTGTCGTTGAGCTCTTCCGCAGTGATTACAGGCTCCCACGCTATGTAGTCTTTCCAAGCCCTGTTGTACCTCTTGCAAGCATTGGCGAGTCCGTTGTCAACCTTTCCGTAGTAGTACTTGGCGACGGCTTCGAGCATGGTGCCCTCATATTTCGTCGGCACAGCGAATCTACCGTTTTCGTTGATACGACGAAGTTGTGTGGCAGCGTAGTTGTGATACCGATTGTACATGACAAGCATGATGCAGACGCCGGGCGGTTGTCGGAGAAGCCTGTCTTCCGCAAACGTGTCGGGCTTGAGCAACCCGAGCTTGTACTTGTCATCCCTGATCTTCCTCTGCATCTCCATGGTGTAGCCGTAGAGTGGAGACAAGTCCAAGTAGGATGAGCTGTCTGAGATGTTCTTGTCGATGTTATTGGTGCGGAAGATGTCGTGGATGATGATGGTCGCGTGGTAGATGAGCATGCTGGAAAGCCCAGACTGACTTTGTCGCCCCCCTTCTTGTCTTAACATGAGACGATCGAAGAGATCGCCAGGGTCCGGAAGAGCCCCAAGCCGATGAGTCTTGGATGGCACTGTCTTGGCGTACGGGGCGCCTGCTTGTCCAAGATGCGGGGACATGACGTTGTTGAATTTCCCGTCGGCTGTACGATACTGGAACGCATCTCCGAGGTATGTAAGCGGCGGATGCAGCATTTTGCCGTATTTGGATTTGACTTGGCTGTCAGTAACCACCCTTCTTATGTTACTGTCATTTGACATCGATGCAACAAGAGAAGCTCCAGCTTTCATCTATTCGACCGTTAGAAGGGATTGAGGTTGACCTTGGTGTAACCTACATCCACCCCTTGGAAGGTTATAGCCTTGCCCAAGAGTTTCATAATATTCGGCATGTTCTTCGCCGTTAAGATCTTCTGGAAGTCATCTGTGGCATTCTTGAGGTTCGCAACGAATCCTCGTGGCACGAGCTTGTCCTGGTCGCTCAGTCAGTGACGGCCGTTTTCAGGTCTGTACCAACGGCTCACTCCGATGAGATTGTCTCCATGGAATTTAGCATAGGTGCCCGGCTTGTCCGGGTTCTTGAGGTCAAGATTGAGCTGGACGAGCTCATCATTCGTCGCTTGTGAGTCTGCCGTAGCGGACCCGTTCGGGTTGCCGTTCGTGGCTGTAGTTGGAGGCATGGTGAGAAGAAAATTCACAACACCAGATGGGCTGTAAAGATTGTTGCAAAAGGACGGCTATTTGTAGTATAACAAGCTGCAGGCAGAGGGCAGGCACACATCGGAACACACTGCACAGGGAAAGTGGAAGCGTATCGGTCCTCACCTCCCATTTCCACGACGGCGCGCCCAGAACGACTGTGGCTTACGTCGACACCACTCAAAAATGCAGCAGCTATCTGGTGGAGGGCGCAAATGTTTGGAGAGGTTTCTGTGGCTTCCGCAGACCGATAACGCTCAGCTTCTGCAAGAGCGATGCACCCCGCATCTGGCCTGAGCTCGAACGGTAACATGAGAATTTCCCAGCCTTTTGTTGGTCAACACTTTCTATCAGCTCGATATAAGCTCAGGGCCCTAGAACCTAATCAGCCCCGGAAGCTAATCACCCCACCGAAAACGCGTCGCTACCTAAAAGACCCTAGAGTCTAACTTTTAACTGTAATTTTCAATTTAAATAGTTATAACTACACTATATAAATAGGTTTTAGTAATCTTAATTCTTGTATTTATAAGGGCTTTTATCCAATAAGTAGCAGCCATCGCGTCGTCGAACTCGCAGAACAACCCAAAAAAGGTAATACAAAAGGAAATTTCGCCCCGAATACCTTGAAACGCAAGATTTTAAAGGACTAAATGTAAATATCAATACTAACTCTCTTTATTATTAATATTAATTTGAGTAGTATACTCTACTATATATGTCAGAAAAGATCCTTTTAAGCTACTTATAGAATACTAAAGAAAGTAAATATAAAGATTAATTGTTAAGTACTTAGATCTTTATATCTATTCTATCAAGTACTATATAAAACAGTAAAAAACTAGCTAATATCCGTTGCTGATTCTGGCGTCTTTTCTAAGGGTGGCCTGATTCCGGTGGGCTGATTAGCTTCCGCGGCCGATCAGGTTCTAGGGTCCTGAGCTTATTGGGATGTTGGTCGTGAACACGCCGCTAACGACTCTGATTTATCGGCGAGTGACTGAAGTGAAACACTAAATCGTACGTGTGCATTTGCGATAGGGGACCTCAGCCTGAACGATGAGGGCCTTGAATTCGGTCCAGAGCTGATAAGTCGGTGATCAGCTTCGTTCGAAGCAGCCACAAAACCCCACTTTCGCTTGGGGAGAGTCTTCGTAGGCCCGACCCGTTGGGCATGCAACAGACGCGAACCGGCTGAGGCGAGGTGGACAGCTTGTGTGGCACACGTGCCAGTTTCCGCTGCTGTTAGCGTGTTCTCCAAGTCGCGGATTCGCTTACAGCAGGGAACGCTCGCGAAAGTGGGCTTGTGGCTTGACCACAGCTGAAGCGCACATTTGCGGGCATAAGCAATCTCAAGCTTTCAAGATTAGTGGGGCAGTTCAGCTCGGCGCCTGTAAACGTAGGTCCAGACCGTATGGACATGTGCGTGCGCTCGCAACATTGTTGCTAAGCGTCGCCCTTGGCTTTTCCCCGCAGAGCCAAGTATGTATATCCCTTGGGGTCAATTTGGACACTTCTCTTAGGGGCGTGGTTGCTTCTTCACCAAGTCTCCTCATTTTTTATCCTTCATACGTCCGCAGTCGACAACAAATTCTGAGATGCCGTCGGAAACAACACCCCTCGTTTCTTCCTCACTTCCCAAGGGCGAATACGCTGCGTCCAGACCAAGCGACAAGCGAAGTCCTTGTCCTTTAATCAACGCCCTCGCAAACCATGGCTACATCGCACGCGACGGGCGGAACATTCCTGCCAGCGATCTCAACACTGCAATGCATGAGATTGGACTCTCCAGAGCTCTTGGCGCTTTCTTCGCGCGACCCATCTACAACGTGCATCAAGACCCCAAAACGGCGTATCTGCGGAAAAAAGATGGATTCTTGAGACGCCTCTGGTCCATTATTTGCAATCCATGGTCTATCCTATCCATGTTTGGAATGCGCAGGGCGGACCAGAAGGACGGTGCAGACAAGCCAATCCTCGACCTCGACCAACTGGCACTGCCAGGAGTGGTAGAACACGACGTCTCTTTGACACGAAGGGACCACCTCCAGCGTGAGGGCAATAATGTACCTCAGCCAGACCTCATCGAGGCTCTTCTAGCTAGCTCCAAGGACGGCAAAACCCTCACGATGGAAGATCTAGCTGGCTTCCGGAAACGCAGAATCCAACAACAACTCGATGACAACCCAGGCTTATGCTATGGGTCGCTCCAACACCGAATCGCCTGCACCAAGATGGCGTTAGTGCTGAACCTACTCGGCGATGGTAAGAGCATTTCGTGCCAGCGTGCTCGTGCATTTTTCCAGGAGGAGAGATTGCCAGTCAAAGAGGGGTGGAAGAAGAGGTGGTGGTGGACCCTGGGGTTTACTGAGCTCGGGCGCTCAGTGTCTAAAATAAAGAAACTTGTCGGTTTTGACATTTAGTGAGGGTTACACTGATGCTCACATTTCTTTTGCTGTCTTTTTACACGTCGTCCTTCTCATGTTTTCATCGGTAATAGGTTGTATGCTTCAAATCATATTACAATTTCACTCAGATAAGTAACGGAGAAAGTGGACATCAGCTATTTTTCGGTAACCGCTTGTACCCGCTATAGAAAGAATGGTGCTACTTCACGTGATGCATAAGACTATCAGAGTGATTCTCGGGCCCCAGTCATGCCCTCAAGGCTTTCCATGGACCGATTAGGCCCTGCACGCATCCGTTGATGAGATCCAAGCGGGAATCCTATTAGGGGAGATCATGGCGCCGGCCCTAGCGGAAGGCGTGAACTGAGTACAAAGTATATGTGCTTTGCGCCACCGTAAGATCCATCGCTAAGCACCTAGGTGTATGTTAGCAATCATCTTTGCCGCTGTCTGCAGCGTACAACGAACGTAAACTATGGTGCCCTCAGTTTTGGATATGCAAGCGATACATGTACTTACTTTCAAAAGGCAATAACCTTGTTGCCGTTGTGGGCAAAGAGCTTGGGTTTAGAATCGGGCAAATGCCTTATGCCGGTCAGAAAAGATTGAACATATTATTGGGGTCATTCGCTCCGGTTCCCTCATGTTTTTGGTGTGTAGGCATCAACCAATAGGCGTTGAGGCAAGACAAGAAAAAAGCTGTGTGGTAAGTCTCGTCTCTTTCCGAAGTAGAATTGTGCCAGTATCAAGAGACTTTGGAGAGGACGGATGGAACTGAGCTAAAGAGTGTATTTAATTCAATGATTTTGAGAGGCGGAGGAGCGTTGAATCTACTACGGTATCGCGTAAATGTATACAGATAGGTAACAAAGGACTTATCTTCGAGTCAAACCTCGCGCGCGATCTAGCCATGCCCCTCTCCCACCATCATCTCAACATCATCGCCTTGTACCTTCAGCAGCCCACTCCAATCTCCAATGTACCATTTCGCACAAACGACAAGTACAACAGTCATTAGTAATTCCGACACCATGAGATATCCATCCTCTCCCATAGCATACTCTTCCACATGGTAGAGATTCCGGGAGGTAATGATTCCGCTGACTTGATACAGCATCCAAAGATCCCACTCCCAGCTCCAGCCACCGACTTTGTGTTTCTCAGCAGTCATCGTACCGTTTCGCATGCGGTTGTGAAAGGCCCAAGCGACAGCAACGAAGAAGCCGAATATAAGGATCTGCAGCCCCTCCCCCAGGAGCTTGGGCCACTACCTGGCGTGACGTCACGTTGGCTCCTGGGCTGGCTGTGTATTTCGTGATTCTAATCACCTCATTGTGTTTTAATATTTCGACATCTCACGCGACAGTACAGGTAGCAACTACACGACAATGACAGCTCCCAACTCACTAATGATACATGTAAATAGTTAAACGCGCCGACAACGCCGAACCCCCTACCCTCCCCAGCCAGCCCCTACGCCATCGTTCGTATCGTATCCACTATGGACACCAGCTCCATCTTCCACGCCAGGTATTGGTTCCCTCGATAGCCTGCTAAGAAGGCCGATTCCTCCTTCCTTAACGGTCTTCCCTGTACAAGCCTATCCTCCAGCCTGCGCAGACGGAACAGCTGCCTCTCGACGAAACGCCTATCCTCGTCATACAGGGCCTCGGACAGGAATATATTATAGGCAACTACTAACAGCTATACGAGAATCCTATCGCCGCTCGTTCCCTCGAATATGTCCAACGTGTAGTTGGTTTTATACTAATAATTATTATAATTCAGGAGCCCTGTCGGCAGCACCTACCGCTTATAGCGCCGGGGATACTCCGCCGCGATATTAGAGGGGTTTAGAGCGCTACACTCGAATAGCCTATTATACCCTACCTCCTACTGAAGGTCCTCCTAAAGGACTAGGCGAACGATCGTTGGTAAAGATATATAGTTAGTAGGTGTTGATAGTAAGTTTGAGGAAGAGGTAAGGAAGCTGGCTGAGGATAAGAGATAGATGTAGTAAGTAGGATGCTGGTATTATCGCGGGCAATTTTTATACTATGGGTAGTAGTATTGGTACGCTAACTCCTCGCTACCGCTGTTGGTCTCCCAACTAGGCTCTATAGTTCGGCATCACATGTTATTTCTCGTCCAGCGCCTCAATATTCGAAACATCACCTCGTCGCTTACGATCAATAGTACTATATACAGCTCTATAGCTCTATTATCGTGTATAAGGTGTAGGTATAGCACCTCTACTGTGTACAAACTCCTACTGTGTTTCGTGCGGACCTTCTGAAGAGACTCCCACTATGCAAATCCAAATCAAATCAAATAAGGATCTGCAGCACAAGACCGCCCAGGACGATGTTTGTTCCTATGCTTGCCTTGCATGCGTTTCCCTTGCTGTTGGTAAGCAGCGAGGCGCCGGTACTTCGGATGTTCAAGCAGAGAAGATTGCCATCGACGAAGATCTTAGTGAGCCATTTGGGCCGAATAAGCGAGTAAGCCGAGTGGCCAGTGGCGCGGATGATTCGAATAAGGAATATGTAGATAGAGCCAGCGAAAAAGAGAGGCACAAGGAGGATGAGGCACGCTTGGAGTATGAAAGGCTGCCAATGGACCGGCATTCGTGCGAGAGTAGTAGCAATTTGAATAGCCATATGCTCGTGCTGTGAAGCCAACTACCTCAACTGTGAGGAATGAGTTGGCTGAAGTGTATAGAATCTTTGAGGTTTCTGCACATATTACGCCGATAGCACATGGGGGCAGAACCATGTGCGTGTTCTGCAAGCTGGGAAGATGTGTAGTGCAGTGAGGATAGTGAAAATCAAGACGGTCGGGATCGCCGCTGCGATGGAGGGGTGGTAGCCATAGAAATCTTGGACTTGGAGTTGCTCGGTGTTCTCGCTATGACACTGTTTGTAGTAAATGTGGACGAATGGATGAGATGATGCCTGGTAAGGTGAACGAAATGTGTTTGCAACTAGATGGTACATTCTGGAATGTGCTTCTCCTTTATTTTGTAGAGATGTTGACTCGTAGGAAGCTGATGAAGGTTCTAGTGGCGCAGACCCTGTCAAAACGGGTACGAGTACGAGAACGAGAGGCTAACCCAACTTGGTCACAGCGTCCATCCTGGGACGAGCGTGAGAATTCGAATGGGATTAGCCGGTCATGATCGCTCCGTACTGAATGCGGCAATCTCTCAGATATATTCATACTCGTTTAGGCATGGTTCTTTCATCGTCTGCTGGAAGTCCCACCTGCTTTCGGCACCAGGTCGTGATATTAGCCCATTCCGAACCTTTGCTCCGAAGAGTTAGAGACAACTCCTCCACTAGCCTCTTTCCAGAGAATTTCGCCCACCAATTACCCTGCAACTGGTCGAGCAATGTACCCCAGTGCATATATACCGCAAGTGCGACGCTCTCTCCTCGGCGCAGCTCGTCCAGAAACTCCGGCCCAACATCAACGAGCCATGACGTGATTGGCCCTTCCCTATGAGATGCCTTTTCCAAAACGGCAATCGCTTTTTCAAAGATAATTCGTTTGTGAAAAACATTAATGGCTTCGTTTAACCGCCGTAATTCACCCACGAAAAGTGGTCGTTCGATGGCTACGTCTTCGAAGTCTTTGTCCAGATACATGCTGATTGACGTATTGGCGAGCCAGTGCAAACTGGCTTCTTTGATCGTCTCAATAGCGTTCAAATATTCTGGGAGAGGGAGGATTGCCTCCGCCGCAGATTGGGTGGCGTCGTTGGTCGCAGCTGGCAACAGAGGGGAGATGATTACGCATGCGGAGATTAAGATTGAGGCGAACAAAATAGGGGAGCAGTTGTCCGCAGTGATGTTTCCAAGAGCATTGCGCAACCCGGAAAGGCCTCGATCCTGGTACTGGAGGCCCGCCTGTACGTGGTGACGTGCAAGTAGTAGATCGTCCCCGAGAGCGTCACTCGCAAGATGGAAGGAGGTCAGGCCAAGCAAAGCAGACATGAGATAGTCGGCTCGGAGTGCCTCCTTTGGAACATACTCTTTCAAAAGTCTATCCCACTGACGGCCCGCGCTGGTGTAGGTCTGAGTGGACCAGTGATGCATGAGCTCAAGCTCCCGTAGCCTGATCGAGACCCAGGGTACGGGCGTACCGTCAGTGTAGAGCTCGCTTTCACTTCTTGATACATCAGGGGTTGCGCGACCAATAAGATCTGGATTTTGGGGAGTGTCGTGTGGAGAAGGCGTAGTTTGCGGCGTCGATCGAGCATGCAGATGCGGCGGTGGGTGGGAGAAGTGGCATTGCTCGTCTCTGGCGGTACAATTTCCGCATATTGGCCGCCTTTCGTCGCATTTTACCCGGCGTTTTCTGCATTGGCCGCATCCATGTCGCGATTTTCGATGCGTTCTCCGCTGAGGCATACCGGTGACACAACGTAGGGTGACAGATTGGGTTCCTCTCTAGTGCGCGTTCCAAGAAGTGAAGCTAGAATGTGATGAGTATTAAGAGTGAGCTGCGATTCCGTCGCCCCGAAAGGCCTACATCGTTGTGTCGATGGAATAATAGAACGGGCAAAGCTTACGGGAAACCGCAGCGTTCTGCTGACATAATGGGGCCTAACCCTTTTTCGGACCCCTCCTCTTCCTCTACCGCGTCATCAATAACGGAGGACATCATAGGCAGCCCACGATGTCATTACTTCTCTCCTTACCTCGTGAACTTCGCGACAAGATCATCAGTCAAGTAACCATATCTCTGGTTGTGTCTTCCGTCTACTCGATTCCGGCTTGGTTCCGATGTTTTTGCAGGCCCTTGATTGCTCGCGTGTCAGCCTGTCTAGCCTAGCTATAGCTTCACTATTCGTGTCCATAGTGTCGCTCTGTTTGTTCGGTGCTCGCTCTGACCTTTTGCCTTTGTTGAGACGTTGCATCAGCGGGATGGCGTCGTCTAAATCAGGAATGTTCTCCTCTTCCGGCAGTAGATTCCTCTCCTTCTAGTCTCGATTTTTCTGTTCTGTAGAAGTGGCGGGACCGTCAGAGTCTGCCGGTTGGCTGCTGCAATTCTGGCATCTTGAATGAGTAAAGGCAGCGCCTGAACTTCCTTTCTGCTACTAGGCATGGCGTTTTGCGTGTAGGTTTGCTGCTGGTATGGAGACTCATGTTGTGGTAGAGGGCTCATTCTAAGATCTTAGATGTTTTTACTTGGGTCGTACAGCTTTCTGGACCGAAGCATTTACTTAGAATGGCGTTCGGGCGAACGAAGGGGTTTTGCTATTGACATTCACCTCCAAATTTGCTAAACGGTTGGGGACTTGTGATGATTCCATAAGAGTACTTGATGAGTTAAATGTTTGGCTCTTCGTTTAATTAGACCTGAAATTGCGGATCGGATCGGGTCCCTGCACAGGCCTTTTATCAAGTCATATCCTTTCTCGCATTGAACGAAAGTGGGCATCTCGTGCTCTGCTCATGGTTAGAAGCTGCCCAACCTTTTGCTGTGGGACATGGGGCTGAGTTTTAAGACATCCCCGTCTTTCAACCCTGGCTCACGGCTGGCTCACAGCGGGCTGTAGATCTGTATATGAGAGTTGTCTAAGAAAGCGGGTCTATTAGCGAGTTGTACAGGAGCTGCGATATTCTCTATTCAACAGCAGAAGGGAGGTAGATGCGTCACAGCAACCCGCCTTAACCGCATCACGCGAGCTTGAGTATGCTGCGGATACGTACATTCCTTGCCCCTCTCAATAGCTGCACATTCGCGAAGCCCGTTTTGCTTTCCGGACAGAGCCGGTCCGAAAGGGAAACCCGGCCCGCTTAAACCTTCCTTGTCAAAGTGGCGCCACATATGCAGCCAAGCCACAAGCCGGATACTCGGCACTTCTTCCATGCAACCTCACCTCCTAATCACCAACACTTGATCCAACGCACCCTCTACAAGCTAGAAAAACCTATACAGACACCAAATGTGTAGCTCCAAGCACCGACCAGGCGTGGAAATTTGTTTACGGTGTGTAGAACGAAAACACAAGAGCAAGACAACTCCCTATCTATTCAACATGCATCACACCACATCATGCGCCTCAAACAACACGCGTAATACGCTCGCCAAGCAGCGCATGCCAACACATGCTACAGCCGGCGTGCCGATAGTGGCTTGAATCGGGCCACGCCATTAGGGCACCAAGCTACCCTGTGGCTGCAAGCTTCTGCGCACCGCTGCCACTAGACTTCAGCACTGTGCACAGAAGAGCTGTTCAAGAGTGATTCGTAAGCCCCGAATCGTGCACAGATATATAAGTCGTCGCACGCTCTACTAGTGCTATTTGTTTCCGCTGCCGTCGTGCCGAATGGGCCGAATGTAACAGCGATAAAAACACGCAGCTACCTCCAAACCCGACGGCTCCCCAGCCTCCCAGCGCTACCACCGTCAGAGTCTGCCACACTCAGCCTCATAGTGGGACTGCGCAAACATCACCAGCCACTTTTTCCATCTTAATTTCAACGTCGAGCAAATATGTCCTACCCACAAGGCGGCGAAGCGCAAAATTACTACGGCGGTGCACCACCGCCGCAGCAGCAGCAATACTATGGGCCGCCACAACCGAATCCGCAATATCCACCGCCACAGCAGCAGGTAAGAAATGCATGCATTGAGGTCGGACGGGACCAAATGTTGACAGCGATGCGATTCTAGATGCAGTACCAGCAAGGTCCTCCGCCACAAGATAGCGACCGAGGGCAGAAGAAGGATCGGGGGTGCCTAGCCACATGGTGAGTCTGCAGGTCTTGCGGGGGGTGGTGGGAAGAGTAGATTGCTAATTGATTCGTAGTTTGGCGACGTTGTGCTGCTGTTGGCTCTGTGGTGAAGCGTGTGAGTGCTGCTTCGATATTCTGGACTGCTGTTGTTGAGCGAGTGGTGGGTAGCGATGTACGAGAAGCCGACGATAGCTTGCACGACGATATCAAGATGGATGCATGAGCGTGATGGACAGAAGCTGGACTAGAGTCGTAGGATCGAGGTCAGCAGTTGGATGGGTGGCAATGCTTTGGGCGGTATATTGTTTTCTACTCTCGGATAAAGTGATCTGAGCAGTTTGTACATCTCGTTCCAATTCAAAAAGCGAACGGTTAACCAAGTTTGCTGATTCTCCAAAACCCCATTCCACGCTAAGTTATGCTAACTAATATTCACAAAGTGCGGCCGCTGCCTGACGAATGGTACTCACACCCCCGACGAACAACAACGAAATCGAGCGTCAACGGACAACAAGCAGCCTCGAGAACGAGACCACTATTCTCAATCATCATACGCCTCTTCGAGCTCTTCTTCATACTCTTTTTGGGCCTCAATGAGCTCGTGACGGCGCTCTTCGAGCGACTCACGGTCGCTGCTCGAGATGGAGTCACCGTCCGCGTCGTGGGTAGGAACGGGCGGAGGCTCATTGTAGGCAGGTGTTGGGGCATATGCGGCTGGAGCAGCGGCTGGAGCTACGCTGTAGTTGTTGGTGACGTTGGTGGTGTGTCCCTCGTCGTCAGAGTTCTCAGCTTCATGGTATTAGTACTAAGGTGCAAGAGCGTAGAAAGGCTACTTACTCATCTCGTGGCCAATCCACGCACCGGCAGCAGCACCACCAAGACCAACGGCCGCGAGCTTAGCAGTCGAGTGACCTTTATCCTTAGCCTTGTCCTTATCCTTCTTCTCTTTGTCGCCCTGGGAGCCGCTAGGACCGTGTCCCTGGTCATAGCCTTGGGTGTTGCCGAAGAGTCCACGTTCATCGGGTCCACCAGGTCCCCCGTAGGCGGCCGGCGCACCCTGATAATAACCGCCAGAGGCACCGTGGGTATCAGGCGCGCCACGAGCGTCATACGCTCCAGGAGGTGGAGGAGCATAGGGGCCTTGCGGTGGTAGAGGTGAGGCCGGGGGATCCCACTGACTGCGGCCCGTAGACTGGTCTACATAGTACCATCGTTGGCTGCTTTGGTCCCATTGAGCGAGCCATCCTGGTGGCATTGGAGGCGGGGCACCATACTAGACAGGCATTAGTGACGGTCGGAGAGCGGATACATGGGCTTTCGAAGCTCGCCAGCCGACCATAATAGCGCAACACAATTTAACGGACACCATAACATTAGCTTACGTACAGGTGCAGGAGGGCCTTGAGGCGGCGCAGGAGAGCTGTACTGCTGACCATAGGGTTGCTGCTGTTGGTAGCTTTGTTGAGGGTAGCCTCCCGGCTGAGGGTAGTTCTGCCGTGGGAATCCTTGGGGAGGCTGCTGCTGGTAAGGATTCTGCGGCCCGATTGGCGGGTCGCCATGAGTCGCATCGCGGTGCCCATCGCCCTGCAACCCACCTTGGGAGTCTGATTGCGGCGATTAGCTAGATAAAAGTAATGAGAATGGAGTGGGACCATACTACTAGGCTTGTCATCCTTCTCTTTCTTCTCATCGTCCAACAGTTCCTTCATCTTCTTCTTGAGGAAATCCATGAGTGCCGAACGTGTCCTGGAACAAGGCGGGCAACAGTAGTACCGGAAAACCTAAAAGTGAATGTTGAGAAAGTAAGAAGCTTGACGCGCTGTTCAGTGATGGGGGGGACATGAGGGGTTTTTAAATCGATCTGCGCATGCACGGAATGCCCGGCGCGGGGCCCTCAATAATGGCTCCGGTACATGTCGAAGGCGCTTCAGCTGAACAGGCCCTTGAATAAAATGCCGCTAGCGGCCTGGGGTATCGTGTTTGGTAAGCGGACAGGAGCAGGCCATTCTGCGGGTGATTAAGCTAGAAAAAGCGGGGATACGGAGAGATGGAGACTTCTGGCGCCTAGAGGGGGTTCAGGATGAACCTGTGGCGAGCTAATGGCTTTTGTCGCGTAGGATATGGCTGTATGGTACTCTACGGATCAGTGATGTTGATGATAAGGAGGTGCGTTAAGTCGGTATATACAGTTGCCATGCGCGGCCGGCATTGGTCGGGCGGCACAATTATGTAGGTTTGAGTAGACGGGACCTTGAACAAGGCGTTCCCGGGCGGGGTTGGACTTGGATGTCGATTTTGTGTCAACGGCGGTATTACATATTGTGAGGCTTTCCATGTCTGGCTAGCTGCGGCGCGCGTGTGAAGGTGGCTCAGAGGTGGCTATGCATCGACACTAAAACCGCGCATGCGCACGCATCCATGCATACAGATTGCTCTGTCGCAAAAGGACCAAAGTTAAAATGCAACATGTCCCAATGCAATCCAGGTCAATGGGCGAGGGAAGAGCACATTGTCCCAAGACTGGAAAGAACAGCAGCTACGGCGACTAACGAGTCAGAAGGAGAAACAATGGGCGTGAATCGGATGAAAACAGCGATTCTTCAGGAAGGTTAACCCCCCACAAGAGCATGGAAGAACGCGAACAGGATATGGGGCGAGAGTGAGGTGTTGAGCGGATGCGGTTGTAATTTGGGTCGCAACCCACCCCCACGCACGAGGGCATGTGGGATGGGGGCAGGGGGGCGCGAGGGACACCGCCAAGCAAAAGGAGAGATCTGCTCGTCTGCCCTTTGGAGAAGAAAGAGGAGCCCAAAGCCCTTCTACGAGATATGCCAAGACATCACAACAGGTTAACTGCCCACGGTGGCTGAGGCGAAGGCTTGAACATCGGAATCTTGCACAGACAGATTGCCATTTTTCCGCAATCGATTTCTCGCTCGGCTAGCCTCGTCCGCCGCCACTAGCGCGAACTCGGATCGGAGCTGCTCGTCCTAGGTCGAAGCTCGACACTCGACACTCGACACTCGACACTCGCCACTCCACGCATCGGCGCCGGCCCAGGAGCAGGAGCAGGAGCAGGAGCTGGTGCAGGAGCTGGAGCGTCATTCTTCCATATCGACGTGCCCGCTGCTCGACGGGAGTGTGCGCTGATCGGTTTTCGTCCCGTCTGCGACCCACCCGGTGGAACCAGACTGGCGCGGGGTCCTCTTCTTCATGATACCTCCGCCGAGATCGATATTCACAGGAATCGCCGCCCCACCAGACCCGGAAAGCTCTCAATCTCGTCGCCTCAGCACCCCCGAATATATCGAAGCCCTCAATTCGGGCACAGAGGCATCGGCGCCGCCCACCCCACTCGAGAAACCGCACGCGCGCCCTCCGAAAACGCCCACATGGCCGGTGAACACACCCATTGACTCGAGCACACGCCCTTATTCGCTAGGTATCACGGCAGAGAACAGCGGCGGGGGACAGGAGAAGACCGCGGAGCTCAAGACGCCGTCGCCAGTCGGAGGGAGAAAGCGACGGTCTGGGATCTATGACGACACGGCCGTGTCCCTTGCCGACCCTCCTACCCCTACCATCGCAGAACCTACAAGCGAGCCGCTGCTCAAGCGCCGGCGGGTGAGCCGCTCACAGCATACCATCAACCACTTCAGCTTCGCCAAATCGGCCCAGCTCACAGGCAGCGGACAGCCACCGTCGCCCCTCTTCTTCTCGCATTCGCGGCGCAACCGCCCGCACCTACCAGCGCGCTTCTCGAGCTCCGAGGCTGCAGCCAGGATGCTCAGCAAAACACGAAGTGAGGACAGCGGCATCAAGACGGTTACCCTCGCTCGCGGCACATATAGCGGGCCGAGTCCCTCAGGCGCAACAAGTGGTGCGAGTAGAAGGAGCTCAGAGCGGTCGAGCCTGCCGCGTACAGCATCGCCCGAGGGACGAGACCGGAACGATCCTCTCAGACTGCTAGGCTCGGTTGGCGTTGTAGAATTGCTGGAACAGGACACGCGCCCGACCTTCATCGTGGATATTGGCCATGCGACCAACTACGCGCCTGCTACATCGAGTCTACAGATTCTCTTTGCGAACAGCGCACTACGGTCCAGCTCGTCAACGTGGGAGCTTGTGGCAGGAAAGCCAGCAAGCCCGGCCAGCGACGAGCCAACGGCGCATGCATCGAACCAGTTCCGGGGCTGGCTACTCAGCACCGTGTTTCAGGGCGAGAACGTCGATGTGAACCCTCCCACTGTCGAACACGGCGGGATAGTGTGGTCATGCTACACGCTACGGAAGCGACTGCGCGTGGTTTCCGGCGCTGTCGCCTTGTCCGCTGCGTCAAGCATCCCGTCCACAAGCGTCTC
The DNA here is from genome assembly GCA_030770425.1 of Darksidea phi. Lineage (NCBI taxonomy): Eukaryota > Fungi > Ascomycota > Dothideomycetes > Pleosporales > Lentitheciaceae > Darksidea > Darksidea phi. The sequence goes on from JASJFT010000053.1 coordinate 222,562, forward strand.
CAACGACTTCGGTATTCCGTCGTCCTCATCCCTTGCCTCTGGTTCCCGGATAGATGTCTCGACGATCCCCGCGAGTGAGGCCCAAGATTACTTTGGCACTTCAATAGCTTCCATTGCTGAAGATATCGAGCAAGACCCTTCGCCGCAACCGGCGGTTTCCCGAATTGACTCCAACCAGATTCAATCCCAGATCACTAACGCTCTGGCCGGGCCCTTTTCCAGAGCCGACGGGCTAGACCTGTCTTCCTTAGAAGGGCACCCTTCGTTCACCAACGAGTGCGTGCTCCGTGCTCACGCTGCAGGCGATATTGACGCGTTTCACAGAGAACGAAGCCCAAGCCCGTCGCGCGACCATGACGTTGGCTTCTTTGACTGGACAAGATTATCCCCAACCTCTTCTCTGCCTCGGCACATCCAGTTTGCTCGCTCCATTAACTGGGCCTCAACGCCGCTTGGGCCGATAGAGTCCTGGTCCAATGATCTTCGAGCCATGTGCAACCTGATCATGTACGTCAGTGTCGAAGTTTGCATTAGCTACCTTGTATTGATGTTCGACCAGGGCGAGCCCTCATCCAGCGGCCATGTATTGGGGAGACGAGCTGGTAGCCGTTTACAACGAAGCTTATATTGGTACGTGACTGCTGCTATTGCGATGCGCATTCCTCACTTACCAGTAATAGGACTTGCTGGCCAGAAGCACCCCACCCTCATGGGCCAACCCTATAGACTAGCTTGGGCAGAGATCTGGGATGAGGTCAAAGACGTTTTTACGAACGCGCGCCTCACCGGTCAAGCTACCATGAAGGACGACGATTGCTTATTCATGAAACGTAACGGCTTTCTCGAAGAAACGTATTTTTCATGGTCCATCATTCCTATGGTGGGCGAGGACGGCACTGTGATGGGTCTGTACAATCCAGCATTTGAAAAGGTAGCTCCTTTGGTAACTCGATAGCAGACATTAAGAATCCCACTGACTTCTTCTAGACAAGGCGAAAGATCGCCGAGAGACGCATGCTGACCTTGCGAGAGGTCGGCGAACGTACAGCAACCGCCCGGGACGTCAAGGGCTTTTGGGAACAGGTCCTCCATGCCTTGACCGAGAATGAATGCGATACTCCGTTTGCTCTACTATACTCAGTGTCCGAAGACAATGGCAGCGACGCCTCCTCGCTGCATTCAAATAGTCTTCTTGGAACAAAACAGTGTTCTTTGGAGGGTTCATTAGGGGTACCTACCTGCCATGCGGCAGCGCCCGACCAGATTGACCTAAAGGAGGGGACCGAAGGCTTTGGTCCGGTGTTTCGAGAAGTCATGAAGACTGGCAAGCCCGTTGTGCTGAGCATCGGCTCCGGAGACCTTCCATCCGAGATGATGGAAGGCCTTGAATGGCGCGGTTTTGGGGACCCTTGTCGTGAAGTGGTCATCTGTCCCATTCATCCCACAACTGGCGAATCAATACTGGGTTTCCTTGTTCTTGGTGTCAATCCGCGTCGGCCTTATGATGATGACTACAATCTTTTCATCCAGCTTTTAAGCCGTCAGCTTGCGACCTCGCTGGCTTCGGTCGTACTGTTTGAAGAAGAAATCCGACGTGGTCAAAAAGCAGCGCGACTAGCGGCAGAAGATAGGTTCCACCTTTCGGAGCAGCTCGCTGCCCGCACGCAGGAGGCCCTGGACAGCGAAACCAGGTTTACGCGAATGGCCGAATATTCTCCTGCAGGCCTCTTCATTGCAGACCACGCCGGTCGCATAACTTACTGCAACGACACATGGTATGAAATCTCACGAGTACCCAAGGAGCCGGAAAATACGGACAGATGGATGGAGTACGTCAAGGAGGAAGACCAGGCTCTCATACAACAGCAGTGGAAACGACTCGTCGAGAACGCCGCCGCGATCAACATTGAATTCAGATTCAAGACGCCTTGGGAAGATCGTAATGGCAACAGAAGCGATACGTGGGTCCTTTTCTGCGCCTTCCCAGAAAAGTACGAGGACGGCATGCTCAAGAGCGCTTTTGGAAGCATCACGAATATCAGTCCGCAAAAATGGGCTGAGGGCTTCCAGAAGAGGAAGATGGAGGAAGCGGTCGAGCTCAAACGGCAGCAAGAAAACTTCATCGACATAACATCGCACGAAATGCGCAATCCGCTGAGCGCCATTCTGCAATGTGCCGACGAAATATCCACAATCCTAAGCGACTTCAGGGCTTCCGGCGCAACTGAAATACCTCCACGCATTGTAACCGATAGCATCGATGCCGCGCAGACGATCGCGCTTTGCGCGCAACATCAAAAGAGGATTGTTGATGACATCCTCACCCTTTCAAAGCTCGATAGCGCAATGCTTATGGTGACACCCGTCGATGTCCAGCCACTTCAAGTTGTGCAGCGCGCTCTCAAGATGTTCGAAGGTGAGGTACAAACAGCAGGAATCCAGATGCAATTCGTTATCAGCGATTCGTACAAGGATCTTAATATCGATTGGGTCAAACTAGACCCCTCGCGAGTACTCCAGGTAAGGCGCTCTATCACCACTCACTAGAGCTTGCTGACTCTTCGCTTAGGTATTGATAAATCTGACCACCAACGCCATCAAGTTCACCACAACAGAAACTAGCCGGACGATTAAAGTTATCCTCTCGGCCTCCGAGCGGCCCCCCTCGGCCGGTAAATCACCCCGTGTCATCTTTTTCCCTTCGAGATCAAAGCGTGTCGCGCAAACCCTAGGTCCTGACTGGGGCGATGGCCAGGAGATCTACCTTGAGTTCGCCGTTCAGGATACCGGCCGAGGTCTCAACGCTGAGGAGATGAAGCTACTGTTTCAGCGCTTCTCCCAGGCCAGTCCTCGCACACATGTACAGTATGGGGGCTCGGGACTAGGCTTGTTTATCTCTCGCGAACTCACTGAGTTACAAGGCGGTGAAATTGGTGTCTCATCCGAGGCTGGGAAAGGGAGCACGTTCGCTTTTTACGTCAAGTGTCGCAAGACTGAAGAACCAAAGGACGCAGTGGAACATCTACCCGTAGCAACAATAACACGACAACTATCAAATGCGAAGGAAAAGGCCCATGCACAACCTTCACCGCCGAAAGTTAAGGATTTTGCGGGGATACCCAAGAAGAGCGGCGTTGGGAAGAGTAAAGAAAGCAAGACGGACCTGCGTGTTCTCATCGTTGAGGACAACCTAGGTATGTGTACATAGTGGTCAGAAGTCTGGGTTCCAGCCACTAACATCCAATAGTCAACCAAAAGGTCCTCCAGCGCCAGCTTCAAAACCGAGGCATAACGACTTATGTCGCAAATCACGGCGGCGAGGCCTTGGACAAGCTTAGGCAATCACAGTACTGGAAAGACAGCGGCTCTGAGGCGCTCGATCTTGGGGTTGTCCTCATGGACAAGGAGATGCCGGTTATGGACGGGTTACAATGCACGAGCAAGATTCGGGAACTTGAAGCGCAAGGATTACTCAAGGGCCACGTACCTATTATTGCGGTAACGGCAAACGCGAGGAGCGAGCAGATTGCCACGCTTCTCGCTGCTGGCATGGTATGTTGTCCTCGTTTTAAGCGCTCATGGAGGTGAAGCTAACGTGCATAGGACGATGTTGTGTCTAAGCCCTTCCGTATCGCAGAGCTGATACCTAAGATCGAGGAGCTTACTCTCAAATACCCGGACTCATCTTCGAGCGATCCGCTAGGCCTACATGCTCCCGGGAAACCAAGCACGACACCTTATTCGATATAGAGGACCGCACGATATTAATTCGCTCTGCATGGCTGGTTTATATTTTGTATAGAAGGCGATTGGGCGTCCGGCATACTGGTTGAAGCGGGAGCATTGGTCTGGCGTTGCGCGGGTGGATAGTGTGCTTTTTGTCTTATCTGCATTGCTTAACCGGATGAACATGCATTTCGGTTTTGCTCTTGGGTAAGTGTGGGTACATGGGTAACACATTGGGTTTGGATACATACGCCGCTAGAGAGTCGTACCACGTATGGCTACGCCTGCTTGTTTTGTTTACATAACCCCCGGTCTACCAGCGCAAGTGTTTGAGCCAGGGGCGTGTAGATTGACTGACCCTCTAGTTGAGGGACATGACATGCCTTCTTCGGTTTGGACGAAACGCCAAATAGTATTTCGTAGTGTCGCTCGCACGTCGGCCGAAGCTCCATAGAACAAACTTAGTGCTCCCTACCTAGGTTCTGCGATTTATTAACCCGTGACATGCCTTTCCTGTACGATCATGGCGCGGTTAATGGGGAACACCAGCTAACCGATTTGATATCCTTAGATCTTTAACGAGGGATCGTATAGGCCTCTCTATATTACTCCTTTGCTTTCGTATGTGTTCTACAACAGTTTTGAACTCGGGCTTCGAGCTATATACCAGGACGATCTCGCTTTTACTCCCAACGAGCTTCAGTTTATACTTGCCGTCTGACGTAGCCTTGACTTGTAGATGCAATTTGCCGCCTATTGTAGATCTGCTATCCCTATGTAAACGATGTCAAGTCTTACGCCGTCGGTTTCATCGGAGATTTGCGCGGTACTTCTGAATAAGGCCCAAATCTCGACTTGTCTTCATCCTGTCTATATATTGTCGACGCTTCCTCCTTCATGTCCGCCTCGCTGAAATATTACCTTGGCTACGTTCGGGGAAGCCTGACGTGCGTCCGTTCGCCTTCCATCAACCCGTTGTTTGCTCGTACCCCATCCTACTATACAGTTCCCCTTCCTGCTCTTATTTAATGCAAGCTCTTGTTGTATATAGCAGCTCGTTCTATGTAGTCTGCTGTCTATCACCAGCGGTTTGACGCCTCGTACTCGGTTTTCAGATACACTACGCACGTTCAAGATGATGGTACAGTGATCGGCGACGCTGTTCCAAACCCGAAGAATGTGGACTTCTACACAGCTAGCGAAGACTCCTACGACACCGGAGAGTTTAAAGACCGCTCCAGATCCAGGAACAGCTCACACTCCAGCGATGGGGAGGACTAGAGCGGCGAGGACGACTCAGGCGATCAAGATTCTACAGGTGAAGAGTTCAGCGATCGCGACGAGCTCAGCAATAACACACATTTCAAGCTTCGACTTCCCCACTTCTGCCCGAGGGTCGAGTACCGGAAGCATGATTGGGAAGTTTTGTACTAGATACAATAGATATTGATAGTTGAGATTTTGTATATTGGTCTCAATATTCGCGCGGCATTCAGCAATGGTCGGCTTGAATGCTCAAAAAGGAAACCGAGACAGAGACCGGCTTTCGCCCCGAGACTATGGTCTATCTGTGACTACATGCAGTTGACGGCTTAGCAGAAACAGCCAATAAGCGCTTCTAGGCCAAAGTGGGAAGTGGGATATCCCAAAATGAAAGCGTAAATTCAGGAGCCCACGGTCGAGGGTTGAGCGTATTGGTTCGCGGAAGCAGGTAAACTTTTCGCGTCACTAGGCAGCAGCATTTCGTAGGGCTGTGCAGTAGCCAGCCGCTCGGCGACCCCGCATCCACTACATGATTGGCCGAAAGTTTTCACCGGATGCCTTGGCTATCGGTCAGCTGAGTGTCAGCATCCCCATTACAGGAAGGCAGTAGCGAGCAGAAGTTCAGCCGTGGGAAGGAAAAGGGACACTGAACTCAAGGAAATTCTGATCGCGGCGCCCGGGTACCAGTATGCTAGGCGCGTAAAGTCTTTTCTTACCTTCTAGTACCGCTTTATATACCTATTAAGTGCAATTTGACCTCACCTCTTCCAGTAGATTTACGGCTACTAGATGGACGACCGAATTGCGACAAAACTTCCCTTACTCTATAGTACTACATTAATAACATTTCCCGAAATTTCGCGACTCCTTATATTACGTACGCTGCTTTGCGATTGATCTTGATGTACCAAAGGTGCACAACGAGTAGAGCCAAGACTTTAGTCAGCAATGCCAAGAAAGCTCAGCTTATGAGGCACTGAGGCTTAGACCTGGATCATGCATGCACAGCCCCCAAAATAACAGTCATGTGCTAGGCAGCTCAGCTTTAATCCGGCCAACAAGGCTCTAAACTGTAACCCCACATCATCTCATACTCATCTTCACCAATCTGACCATATTCTTGTAAAGTCTTTAGATCACCTTGAAGTTATGTAATGGTCCTTAATATCACGAGTGATGACTTAGCGAAGGATCTGTCTTAGTTCTTAATCACGGGGTGATAAATCCTCCGGCGATTGACACGCACGAAAACTTGGATAGCGCAGTCAAAATATTGGCCAACACCATGGATATTCCGCTTCAAGCCCCCTTGCTATCGGCTGCACTCCCTGATGGAAGTCCAGTTGAAGGATTTGTAGGTTTCATCTGATGCTGGGACGGAGGGCATTTGCTGACCTTGGTCTAGGCAGATACTGGAGATATTCCTCCCACTTCCTTCGTTGTTGCTCAGAATTCATCACCTCAAGCCACTACTTCATCGACAACAGTATCTGATCCTCTGTTGCTCTCAGTGTCTCCAGGTCCAGCACCTTCCACTAATGCCCTAGCAAGGAAGAGAAAGATCGACCAAACAGATCATTTATCGAGAGAGGACGGGAGAAGCAAAGAAACTTTCAAGAACAATATCTGTAATGAATGCCGTCAAATCGATTTTGATAAAGTTATCGGTCTTGGTTCTGAGATCCGAAACCAAGGTGTTTGCATTCAGAAGGTTGGCAAGCGCTTCCGCCAGCGAATTCCAACTGACTGCCCGCTTTGTCAAATTCTCCTCAGTTCTTGCTTCTTTGGTGATGAAGATTCCAAAGAACGGGAAGAGAATGGAGAAGATGAACTGCGAGCATTCCATTTCTTGAGCGTCGTCAATTTGATCGATCCAAATACGTCGGAGTTTAGAGATCATCGACGAACCCATCTGCTCCAGTGTCTTGCCATTGTTCCATCAAGCTTCGATTCTCAAAAATGGGGCTCACGTTTGAAAAGTCATTTCCAGGATCATGGATGTTCCGTCGTGTACCGCGATGGTGATTCAATACCGGAGATATTCGCAGTCCAGAATGTCTCTACTCAGTTCGATTCATCCCTTGTGGTGAACTGGCTTCAGTATTGTAGCCGGAACCACAAAAGGCTCTGCTCTAAAAGCAGATCTTTCGTTGATGGACTCAAATTGATCGACTGCGAATCCCTTGCCGTCAAGATTGCCCATCCTGAGGATATTTACGTGGCTTTAAGTTATGTATGGGGACCTTCTGACAGGAAAAATGCACCAAAAGGAGTGGGGGATGCTATCGACAGCGCTCAGTTGCCTCCAATTCTTCCAGCCGTTATATCAGATGCCGTCAAAGTTACAAAACTCCTTGGTTTCCGATACCTATGGATAGACAAGTTCTGCATAGACCAGGATGACCCAGGCAAAAAGCATGACCAAATCAAACAGATGGGTTTTGTTTATGAGAATGCTGAACTAGCAATAATTGCTGCCGCTGGTCTAGATGAGAACTATGGCCTCCCCGGAGTAGGTGCGACACCACGAAAAATTCAACTTGCCGCAGAAGTAGGAAACGTCAGGGTTTTGTCATCAATGCGACACCCTCACTCCTCCATTCGTTCCTCAAAATGGTCCACCAGGGGATGGACATTCCAGGAAGCAATGCTTAGCCGACGCCGCCTTGTTTTTACAAACGAGCAAGTATATTTCGAGTGTAATGCAATGAACTGCTACGAAAGTGTGTCTATACCTCTCCACAAATTGCACATCAAAAACAAGTCCAAGCAACGGAGCTGTTTCCGAGCAGGTGTGTTCGGTAGGAATGGTAAAGAGGTATTCGGCCGTCTCGATCTTAACACTCTATCAACCTACCGTGTTTTTGTTCGATATTTAGCGGCTATCGAAGAGTACTCGTCTCGAGAGCTGAGATACGATCTGGATTCTTTGGATGCTTTGATTGGAGTTACTCGAAAGTTCGAGAGGGTCCGTTATCCGTATCTTCATATTTGGGGCGTACCTTATCCTTCATCCGTGGAATCTAAACAGGCAACCCACTATTTTGCAAACAGCCTAACCTGGGTTCATACACAAGACTGCTGGGACAACATAGCAAAGCCACGGCGCAGGGCTGGTTTTCCATCCTGGACATGGTCTGGATGGGCCGGTAAGGTCTCATTTCCGCTTCACAAAGATTCGGGAGATGATAAACTATGGTTCAACAGCGCAATGGGAGCCATATCCTTCGAGTGCGAGTCCGAAAGAATCCTTGAATTTACTGAGATGGCCCACCACCCCTCAACTGAGACTACTCATTCTTCCCCCCCACGAGTACTCGTACTCCAAGCACCCCTCTTGCCATCGAAAGCCTTCTCGTACAACTCTGAAACAAATACATGGATGGTCTTCAACAAGCCAGCTCGACTGAATCTATCCCAGGGCCCTACCAGCCCTTCTGACTTCTGGAGAGAGCTGCAAGAAGGAGGCAGATGGCAATGCATTCTAATAGGACGCTGGCTTGATCTTGTTTTCGTCATGATTCTTGAATCTCACAACGGCTTTGCGTCTAGGGCCGGCATATTTCGTTTCACAGACTCAATATCGGGCATTATGAGGAATTCGGTATTAGAGACTTTTCACAAGACGATATTCCGGATTAAATAAATGCTTTACTTTCAGTTTCGGTTGTGCGACGCAAAATTATCTGTAAGCAGCCGAGCGCTGTATATCACATGATTATTCTATTCACACAATGATTCACACTGATTCACTGTGACTACACACCAGCTGTGACTATACCCTAGTTCATAGTAACTATACAGTGATTCATAGTGATTATTCCAGTTACCTGACCTAGCGCACCCAGTATATAAGGCCCTCTGCTCGCGCCCTAGCTAGATAGTCAGACTATACAATACATTCATTCTACACCCCCACCTGCTTACAGTTATAAGCCCGGTCTAATCCGCCTATATTACACGACCTATCTCATCCTTCTACAACGAAACAACGACCTCGCCGCCTATCATGTCGAAAGCTAGTACAGCTATTATTCTCCAAGGCCTATATAATTAGAACCTATAGATCCACACCGTATAGAGGCTAGCTAAGGTAGCTAATATATAGGACTATATTAATCCCGAAGCTAAAGCTCCTATAGAGCTAAACAAGCCCGAGCGCCCTATTAATCCTAAGCTACCTATTAACGAGGATAGGTTACTAGTAACTAAACTAAGCTTAATAGCTTTTACGTAGTATAATAAGGACTTAAGTATCTACTATATAGAGCTAAAAGAATATTATAGAACTAAAGATAAGCTCGGCTAAATCGAAGCCTATATAGCTAATACGCTAGCTAAAGACCTTATTTATTAGATTAAGAATTAGGAATTACTATATAATTAGCTTAAGACTTTAAAATAGTTATTCGTTCTATTATTAGCTAATTAAGAATATAAGATTTAGAAGGTATATAACTTAGCTAAAATACTATACGTATATAGTAAGAATCTTAAAGAATAGAATATAACCTTTTTAATAGCCTATAATCGAGCTACGTAGCTTAATCTACTAATATATTTTATAAGTAAGTAGCGAATATAAGCGAGTAACGAATCTTAAAATATATTTAAAAATCGAAAATCTATCTCTATAACTACTAATTAATAATCTTTTAAATTTTAATAGAAGATAGATAGTACTTAGATAAAGAGGATATTAAATTCTTAAAAGTTAAAAACTAATATTCCTTATAATAACTTAAGATACCTATATTTTAGCCCTTAGATTTAATAAAATATTATATTTATAAAAGGAAATATTACCTACTCTTATACCTAAGTAGGAAACGAAATAACTAAGATACTAGATTAAGAAAAGAATTACTAGTATATATATAAGTTATAGTATAATATAGAAAGAATTACTAAAGTAATTAGACTATTATTAAATAGAATTATAAAAGAAAGAATTATCTCCTTTAGAAGCTTAGGCTACTACCTAGTATAACGTTATATTAGCTTCTAGGCTAGCTATATTTTTTATAATTTTAATTATCTTATTATATTTTAATATTTTAATATCTTATATAATAGTATAGGTAGTAATTATAGAATAATAATAGCTTCTAATTTATTAATAATATATATAGATAGTTAAATATACTAATAATATTAAATCCCCTACTATAGATATTTATATCTAGTCTTCTAAACTCTTATACTACTTAACTAATAATATATCTTAGTACGAGTAGTAATAATAATAATAAGCCTTCTTAGCTAGATATTTCTATTATCCTCTATCTTTATATTATCGTTTATATTATATCTACTATAAATACTAGCTCTATCTTCTATATTAGATATTCGCTTCCTTAATAGTCTTTTAAGAAGGCCGATTTCTTTATCTATAATAATCCTCTTTATATAAGCTTTTCCTCTAGCCTATATAGATAGTATAGTTACCTTTAAATAAAATATCTATTCTTATTATATAGAACCTTAAATAGAAATATAATATAGGTAACTACTAATAGCTATATAAGAATTCTATTACTACTTATTTCCTCGAATATATCTAATATATAGTTAGTTTTATACTACTAGTTATTATAATTAAGAAGCTCTATTAATAGTATCTCCCGCTTATAGTACTAGGAATACTCTACTACGATATTTAAAAGGTTTAGAGTACTATACTCGAATAGTCTATTCTACTCTAGTTCCTTTTACTAAAGGTTCTACTAAAGGACTAGACGAATAATTATTAACGAAGATATATAGTTAGTAGGTATTAATATAAGAAAGCTAGCTAAAGATAAGAGATAGATATAGTAAAAAAGCTAGCTAAGAATAAGAGATAGATATAAGAAAGCTAGTTAAGAATAAGAGATAGATATAAGTAGAATACTAGTATTATTATAGGTAATTTTTATACTATAGATAGTATTAGTATATTAATTCCTTATTATTACTATTAGTCTTTTAATACTCTATAGTTTAGTATTATATATTATTTCTTATCTAGCGTCTTAATATTCGAAATATTACCTTATTACTTATAATTAATAGTACTAAGTATAGCTTTATAGCTCTATTATTATATATAAGGTATAGATATAGTATCTTTATTATATATAAACTTCTACTATATTTTATATAGACCTTTTAAAGAGACTTCTATTATATAAATCTAAATTAAATAAAAGAAAGAATATAACTTTAAAAATAAAGCTTTAAAAAGAGAAATAAGTATTATAATTCTACGCGAATTATAGAATATAAGGTATCTTAAGAAGATTAAAAGCTAAGATAAAAACTTAGTTAATAATCTAATATTATATAATAATAATCTATTTAATCTATATTTTAGTAAATAGAGTAAATAGAGTATAACTAGTAATAATCTATTTAATCTATATCTTAATAAGTAGAGTAAATAGAGTAAAATAAAGAAGAATAGATATAAGAAAGTAGAGGATCTCTTAGATTTTCTATCTTAATTCTTTATAGTTAATCTTCTTTAATTACTAGAGTACTTATAAATAAGATTAAATCTTTTTCTAAGTAGTTATTCTAGTAATAAAATTCGTTAACTTAATCTTAATCTATTAAAAACTAATAATATAATAAATATATTATTAGTTCTAATCTAGATCTCGTATAAAGGTATATATAATATATAATAAGAAGCTACTTTAAACTACTTCTTTAAAGTTAACTTAGATAAACTACCCTTTAAAAGAAAAAGTATTAACTATAAGATTATTCTTAAAGAAGATATAAATAAGTTTAGTATAAGTTTACTTTATAATATATTACTTAAATATCTAAAGTTACTAAAAACCTATCTAGAAGAGTATTTAAAGAAAGACTTTATTATAACTAATAATATTAATTTTATCTTATCTATTCTATTTATTAAGAAGTTAAAAGGAAGGTAGAAGTTTTATATTAACTACTAGAAAATTAATATAGTTTTAAAAAAAGACGTTACTATTATCTTCTTAATTAAAGAGATATTAATATAACTTTCTAAAGTAAAGATCTTTACTAAGCTAGATATATATTAAGTCTTTTATTATATTAAATTAGACTTTAACGTAGAAGATCTTATAACTTTTAAAATATAGTATAGAAATTATAAATATTATATTCTATCTTTTAGACTATATAATAGACTAGTAATCTTTTAATATTATATTAATTAAGTACTTAAGAATAAAATTAATAAGATCTATACTACCTATATAAATAATATTTTAATCTATTTAGAAGACTTCTTTAAGTATAAGAAATATATAAGTAAAATCCTAGATAAGCTTAAGAAGACCGAATTATAGATTAATATTAAAAAGAGTAAGTTTATAGTTACTAAAGTAAAATTCTTAGATTTTATTATTAATATTAAAGGAATTTATATAGATCCTAATAAAATAGTAGTTATTAAAGACTAGAAGGAATCTATAATTCTAAAAGAATTATAAGTCTATCTAGACTTTTATAACTACTATTATAAGTAATTAAAAGATTATAATTATATAATTTATCTACTTATCTAATTACTATAAAAGGGAAAATTCTATATCTTTTATAATAGACTAGATTTAGAGTAAAACTCCTCGTTATAAAGACCTCGGATTTCTTCTTTAAAGCGGTCTACTATAAAGTAGATAGTCTCTCTATATAAAATTCTTACCTAGAGCTCTTATAGCTTCTTATTAATTTATCTATATTCTATTTAATATATATCCTTAGAATTTTATCTCTTATATTAAATTAATTATTCTCTTAAATTCTACTAGATCGCGAGATTCGTAAATATTAATAAAGAAGACTATTAATAGTATTATAATAGCTTTATACTTACCCTCTATATAATATAATAAGTATAAAGTTACCTTTAATAATAGATTTAAATAATATTCTAGTACTAGAACTTATTAGTATAGTCTAGATATAGCTAGTTAAGGAATAAGATAATATATAGATAGAGCTAGTACTCCTAAACTATCTATAAGAAAGAGACTTTATAGAAGAAGAAATCTAAATTAAATTATAATTAATTAAATCTATAATAGAAAATAAATTCTAAATAAGTTAAACTAATATAAAATAATCCTTTAATATAACCTTATATAAAATACTTATTATAATAGAAAATATAAATAAATATATAAATATCTTTAAAATTATTTATATATCTATATTCTCTATATCCTTTAGTACTAATACTAGTAGAACTACGTACCCCTCTCTATTAAGAATATTTTCTTTTCTCTTTTTAGTAACTAGTACTCTAATAAATCCTATAATATCTTAGAGTAAGAAGAGAATTAAAATCCTTAACTTTAAATACTTTAAAGGAAATAGATATAATTAGAGATAATTTAAAATATAGATAGACTATAAGCTATTAAATAATAATTTAAAGAAAGAATATAAAGTAGATTATATTTTTAACTAATTAAAGAAAGTTATTTTAGATATAGATATATTATAGATAGATCGAAATTCTAATAGAATAATAGAACTATTTTAGAAGTTCTTAAATAACTAATTTTCTAACCCCCTTATTAATAAAAGGGTTAAAAATAAACTTTAGACTTTTTAGTAGAAAAAGACGTTCTTATATATATTTAACTTAGAGTTTATATAACTAGCTAATAATATTAAAAAAATAAATAACTATAGTAGCTTAAAGAATATCTACCTATAAATATTATACTTAAACCTTTATAACTATATAATTATAATAGAAGTACTCTAAATATAAACTATTAACTAATTTATAAATTAAATAGTAGTAATAAAAAAAAATATCTTTTAAAGTAAAATTAATTAATTAATTTATATAACTTAATACTATAAAGATATAATAAAGTAGAAATCTACTAGATTATACTTAGAATACGTAAGGTTCTTAAGTCTAGAATAAAAATAAAAGAAAAAAAAGGTATATTAAGTCTTTATAAAAGTAATAAAATAGAAGAAGAAAAATAAAAACTATCTTAAATATAGTAAAAGTAATTATTTTATAAAAGAATATTAGTTTACTTTAGTAACTTCTTTATTCTTTATAAAAACTAAATATATAATATCTTAGTTATTCTTAGTAGAAGAGAAGTACTCTATAGAAGAAGAATAGGAAAACTAAAGTCTTCTAACTAAAATTACTATTAAGAGAAAAGACTAGAAGATTTAAATTTAAAGAAGATAATAAAG